>PVIU01001859.1:0-95000 GCA_004026605.1 Ondatra zibethicus | reverse complement strand
AGAGAGAGAGAGAGAGAGAGAGAGAGGGAGAGAGAGAGAGAGGACAGACAGACAGACATAAGGAAACCAGATCAAGCACTGAAATCATTTGTTCAGTGATGCAATTAAGAAGTGAAGGCTCTCAGTTCCAGCCAGATACTCTGAGTCCAGAGTCTGTGTTCTTTCTAGCCAGGCCCACCCTGAATCTGTGTAAGATGTAAGAGGTGCACTGTGGGAAATGGATTTGGGAGCTTGGCCTCTGTGCAACCAAACAAATTCCAGAAACGTTTGCCTTGAGAGGTCTCATTTGGGGGAAAGAGTATATATGTTTCTTTATGCTCCCAGCGCAGTGGAAACCGGCTAGAGAAAATCTCTCAAATCTTTACTAACAACTGGGAAGGGCCGAGAGCTAAGCTATTGCTTACACTTTTATTCCGTCTAGTGAGTACTTCATTCTTTGAAGATAAATGCATATCTGTTTAAAGATATTCTATATATGCTGGTTCGAGTATAAAAAATATGCAAAGCAAATAATCCAACAGTCGGTATTCTTGCCAAAAAAAAGAAGGAAAAAAGCTCTGCCCTGAATACAGACATCTCATGTGTTGGCCACCGGGGCAGATCTGAAATTCAAATCTGTCTGAATTCACTGCACGAATCTGCACCGTTTACTTGGTTTCTCAGCTCATTTATAAAGAAGGGGTGGGCTCACAACCAACAGCACCAGGACTCTGTGTTTTCTGCTCACAGCGATGGGCACTTTTCCCCAGGAAAAACATTCTAATTCGCTGTGATTTTGTGGCCGAGAGGTTGCCACAGCAGAGAGACATACATATTCATAAACTCACGGCGTGAGATGTATCTTTGGTTTTCTTCATATATTAGGATTGCCTAGAATTTCTAAATGCTCCATCCTCTCTGAAAGGCCCCATTCACCCTTCCTAAGGAAACCTTTAAGTAAAGACACACTCAGAGCTGTCTGTTTGCCAGAAAATGGCAGATTCCGGGTTCTCCAGGGGAGGATGACCACAAATGCCACTATCGCCCTAAATTAAAGTACTCATCTATAGCTGGTGTTTGAGGCTGAGCCATATACAAATAGAATTAGGGCCAGCCTTTACCAAGATGGCTCAGGAGAAGTGCCCTGGGTCCTGCCCTGGGCAGGGAGTCTCCGCTGCCGTGGACCTCCTTGGTTTGTGGTGTCTCCAACAGAGTGCTTTCTGGAAAGAAGGGAGAAGATGAAAGATGCAGGAGAGGAAGTTGCCTTTCTCCAAGGAAGCCCAGAGCTCTGATGCTTTGCCTATCACACTGACCTCGCTAGAGCTGACTACATCTGACCGTTCCCTCACTTCGTGCTAACGTGCAGGTACAACGGTAAGGAAAGTAATGTGGATTGGATTCTATCCTCCCGTCCAGAAATCCATGTGTTGAAATCTTTACCCCAGGAAACAATGTGACCTCATTGGAAGATACGGTCTACTATTATTTGTGTATATGGGTGGGTTTCCACATAGGTCATGACGTGAATATGGAGGTCAGAGGGCAGCTTTAAAAGCTCTGCTCATTCCTACCTGTGAGTTCTGGGGAGCTAACTCAGGTCAGCAAGCTTGCGCTCCAAGCCTTCACCCACTGAGCCATCTCCCTGGCCCAGAAATAGAGTCTTTACCGAGGTCATCAAGGTAAAGTCAGACCATTACCACGACCCCCATCTAACATGACGTGTTAGATGGTTGGTATTTCCTAAAGAGGGGAAATTCTGCCATACAGATATTCCCAGAAGGAAGACCCACAAAAAAGGGGAAGACAGCCCTCTGCCTGGCAGTAGATTTGTGTTTAACACTGATGTTGACAAGATTGTATCAATTCCTGGTATTTTGCTACTTATTTTAAAGATACCACCTCTGTTTCATTCTTCTGTCCACCGTTTTCCTGACTCTCTTGCACTAAGTGATTTTTTTTTTGCCGTGACACTTACACTACATTTTCATTGACTTTTAAACTGTATTTTAAGAGTTATTTTCTTAGTGGTTGCTCCAGCACTCGAAGTATATATCTGTCCCTGGGGATTGCCTTAAATTTTATACTCACATGGGCTGGGGAGATATCTCACTCACTCAAGTGCTCGCTTCATAAGCAGGAGTCCTAGATTTCAATACCAAAGCCCACATGTAACAGCCGAGCACAGTAGTATGTGTCTGTAAGCCCTGGGGAGGCAGAGACAAGACGCTGGTGATCTGTATGTTTAGTCTAAAAGCTTCCCTTAGGGTTTATTCTAAAGCAGGGTTTGCCTCTAAAGAAAAGTTAGGCATTCTTTTAAAACCTAGGACCATTTCTAGTTCTACTTAATGTTTGAAAGACAGCTTTGTTGGAAGTTACTTTGGGGGGGTTGTTTGCTTGTTTTTTGTTTTGTTTTGTTTGTCGTGGTCTCTCTATGCTAGTAGCCCCTGCTGGTCCCAAATTGCATTGTAGAAAAAGCTGTCCTTGAAGATACAGTGATTGTCCCCATCTCTGCCTCCTGGGCTCTGGTGCTGCTGGGGGCATCACTAACCAGACTGCGGACTGGAATCTTAGTTGTTGCTTCATTTCAGCAACTATGCCTTCCCACTGCCTCCTTCTGCCCACTGTTTGGACGAGAACTCAATGGCTGATCTTATCAGAGATCCATCAGCGGGTTATCTCGTGCTTCCAACACTTTGATTATAATGACTACAGATGTGGCTTCTTTACCTGTGTTCTATTGAACATTCGCTGGGCTTCTTCAACATTTAGAAGCACCTGCCTAGCTATGGATATAGCCAAGAAAGAGAACCAGTCTTGATGCCCACCAGTAGATGAATGGATAAAGAAAATGTTGTATGCAGACACAATGGAACCCCAAATATTCTTCGAGATAGTTCTCAGGTTCTTTAAGTATGTAGAACTTAGTGCAATATTCTTTTCTAATTCTTTTCTTATTTCAGCTCTTAGAAATACTTTTTATTATTAATTTTGTCCTACTTGCTTTTAGTCTTTCTGTGGTTCCTCCAATATTTGGGCACATTATTCTGGCACATTATTAAAACTTCATCTTTGTGTTCTAGAGCAATTGTAGATTTTGCATCTTGAAATATTGATTTCTCTTCCCATACTGGGAATGTGGGTGTGGGGCCAGAAGCCAACACCAATCGACCCCTCGGTCACTCTCCACCTTAACTTTGAGACCTTAACTCTCACTGAACCTATAACTTGCTGACTCAGCCGTACCAGCCAGCGAGCCCCAGGGATCTTCTTGTTTCCTTTTCTCAGTGCTGGGATGGGCATATGCTGTCATGTGGGTGCTGGACATAGAAACTCAGGTCCTCCTGTCTGGAAAATAGGAACCATCTTCCCAGCCTGGATTTGCTGTGTTTGAATTGACACATAGTATTCTACATTCTTGTGAAGTACAGTATGTTCAACTGATGCATTTCTGTATTCTTTCTAGAGAGACAAGTTGTGTGTGTGTGTGTGTGTGTGTGTGTGTGTGTGTGTGTGCGTGTGCGCGCTCCATCTACTTTTACCCCTTGTATTCACACAGGATGCTCATATACACTGTACAAATGATTTTTATGTTTATAATCCTATCTGTTTCTCATAATATCCCTGTAAATAATGTATTATTCTTGTGTTATAAATAAGAAAACCAAGGGCCTTAAAAAGGAAGCAGCAGGCCATCTCTACTGCACAGCTAACAGATGGCCCAGTGAAACCTGGATTAGCATTACCAAGGCCAGTTCCAGTCTCACTGTCCCACAAAGCATGGATGGCCAATAGTCTTCAATAATTTACATTTCCAGGAAATGCCTTTGATCTCTTTGGGTTGCAAAGCAGTGGGCATGCTCCCTTGGGCATGTAACAAGGCACCTATCTGCTCATTCAGCGTGGTGATCTCGCCATCCTTTGCTTTGTTAGAAACACAAAGCCAACAGGTCAACACATATGTGGAAATGTAGGTCTTGAAGAGAGAGATGAGAATTGAGAGTAATACTGTCTTCTTTCTCAGAAAGGGAAGGAAAGGTCAGAGTCTTCATGGGCCACAGCTGCTGTGAAGGCTGCTTTTGAAACTCAAACTGCCCTTGGAGTTTAGTGTTTAAAGGGCAACTGAATGAAACAAAAAACAGCTTTGGTTAAAAACAAGTAGTGATTCAGTCTCAGCTCTTTGGAGACTGAGTTTGGGCTGGGGAACAACAGGAATATGTAAGAGATTGGATGGAGGTCTCAAGTCTTTACCAACAGAAAAGCTTGGCTTTTCTCTTCACATTCTGTCCCTGGCCACAACACACACACTGGCCTGGATTTTTATGGCAAATCAGAAGTTTGTGTCAGTTTTGGAGCTTTGATAAAAGCTCAGATGACGTTCTGTTTGACATGAGAGGTCAAGAGAAGGATTTGTCTTGTACTAAGACTCCAGGGATGGCAATGTAGGAGGAAGTTCATATCTGTGTGTAGAGGCTGGAAGTTTACTATCACAATACCAGTCAGTCACTGTTAACCATTTAGGCATGGTGTAACCACCTGATGCAAAAACACCTCTGTGGAAAGCCTGCCCAACCAGATGCAAGCCGATAGGGTAAGAGTCAAAAGAATTGTGGAACAAGTGAGCGGCCTTTGGTATACTGTGCTGGTTTCTCTGTAGGTAGCACCTGTGTGCTTAATTTCCTTCACGGCTCCACTGACTCTGAGCATCCTCGCTATGATGTTCCATGGCATTTGGCCAATGGGAGACAGCAATAGGAGGCTGGGACCAAGAGGAGAGTCTGGATATATTTTGCAGATAGCTCCTTTTCTAGCCAAAAGCTATGGATGACTATGTCCCTTTAATGAAGGGACTATTTCTGTTGGTGACGTATGACGGCCTCAGGCCTAGCAGGAGCTCCATCTGGGATCCTCACAACTCTTGGGGCCCTGGGAGCTCACTGTCCCGAGTCCCATCTCAATCTTTTCTCTGGTCCCTTCATCCAGTGCTATACAACCGCAGTATGACAGTCATACCATTCCCTCTTCAGATGGACAGACACCTCAGCCGAATGGTGCTGCCTTCTGCAGTTGTGCAAGGGCAGCCATGTCTGTTTCAGCTGTCGTGGGATCTCCCCCAACTCTACGCGACTGTCCAGTACTCACGTAAAGTGGTTTCAGAGAGGGAAACGGATCCACCAGCTACGTATGTGGTTGTTTGTTTCAGTCTGGCTTCCTTCACCCATTCCTAGTGGCTTAGCTCTGGCTCAGTAATTGAACTTGTTAATTTTCACTAATCTTTCAAAGCTTTTATTTCATTCAAGAAGCCTCATGGGTGCCAGCTGTGAGTCAGGCATGAAGTTTCTGTTCTAGCGGGAGAGATAAACCATGACACCTAGCCCTCGCTGTGACTAATTCATTCCCCCCAACACTGCCATGAGCTACAAAGCTGGACGGAAAAACAATTTCCATTTATTTTAATGGAAAAGTTATGATTTATTTCATTTAAAACCAAAACACACAGTTTTCTAGATTTAAAAAAAAACCATACCAATTGAGCAATTTAAACAATTTTGTATAAGTAATAAAACTCAGGATGTGGACAGTGAAGCAAACATGACCGGAAATGTCATCTTGGACTCCTTGTCATTTTGGAAGGGAGGAGGCACACGGGGACAAGTACCGCCAGGGACACATGAGGGGCCGTTCTTGGGGAGGCGATTGGGGTCACATGACCCTCTGCACATACATTTTATTGCATGGTTAAAGGCTTCCTCATATTAAATTTTTCTGTCGCCCCCCCCCACATAATCGTTTCAATTTTGCATGCTTATGGCTTTCTTGTATTCAAAGAAAATTTAACTATGTCAAAATAAGGAAGAGAAAATCACATTTAGGGAAAAGCAAAGGCAGAGCATCACAGTATGTTGGAGTGCACAGTATAACCCTTGTACACACTTGCGGGAGACCCCTGGAAGATGTCAAAGGCCCTTTTCTTTTTTTAAAAAAAATTTACAACCACCCATAATTCAAGCGCCAGATCTAACCCTCTGGCTAACATGGGCACAATGTGTGCCTATCCACACACAGACACACCCATACACATGATTTTAAAAAAAAAAAACCTACTTTCCACAAGAGTGAACTTTTGGACAAGTTCTCTTTGAAGTTTGAACAGTTTTGTGTTTGATATATTTGCAGTTATTGTTGGTCAGTCTTTTTGTATCTGTTGTCCTGAGTGTGCTCTGTTAGAAAGATATCAGATTTCACCAACTATGGCCTTACAAGCTGCATCCGTTTGCTCGGCTGTGAATCAGCAGAAATGGTTGGGTTATCTGGATAGACTTGGCCGTCAGCAATCACAGGTTCTTAACAGAATAACAGTCCAGTGTTAATCGCCAATATTTACTCTCAGACACTCAGATCACATGTTGCATTTCACACAGTAAGTGTGTGTGTGTGTGTGTGTGTGTGTGTGTGTGTTTATATGTGTTGGGGGTGCTAAGAAAAGGTTACAGATTCCTCAGAGTTCAGAGGCCTGTGCTGAGGATGGAGGCAGGGAGGCAAAGAAGTCTCTGTAGAGCCAGTTGAGTTTAGTTCAGAGGCCTCACAGGTACAAAGCTGTTTGGGACATATCTGTGAGATGCAGGTCCAGGTGACAAGCAATGATGGGTGTGGACTATGTTGGGGGCAGGAGAAGCTGTGACTCAGCGGTGACCTGGGACAAACAGGAGCCCTTTGCTGTGGCAGTTTTACTGGACAGACTCATGGATTGGCATGGAGCCATGTCTGAGGGTACCTTAGTTCTTAGGCTGACCTTTCCTTTATAGTCCCAAGTTAGGGGGTACATGCGGTGTGGCTGATAAGATCCTACATCTGGTGTTTCAGATATACTTTGATATAGTCACAGATGGAATTATTTATTGGCACAAATAAATGACAGTTCATGTCTTGTGCTGAGTTGGTGGTGCTAACTTGTAGAAATGAGAGGGAGAATCATTCTGACTTGTCACTTATACTCCAGGTGGAGTAACTCAGGTCAGAACTGTTGCTTTGTAAAACAGAGTGACCCAAGGTTCAGTGCAGCATGAAAGACTCAGTCATGTAGAGCAGATCCAGTCTGTTCTCATTTTTATTGCCTGTGACTGCTCAGGTGTCTCTGTGAAGCCGTGAGACACAGATGTTGACCGAGGCTTTCTGTCCTGCCTGGTGCTGCAGCCATTAAGTCCCAAAGAATCACACAGAGGTCTACATTAGTTATAAACTGATTGGCCTAGTATCTCAGGCTACTTACTAACTCTTATAACTTACATTAGCCCATAATTATTATCTGAGTTAGCCACATGACTTGGTACCTTTTTCAGTGAGGCAGTCACATCTTGCTTCTTCTGAGGCTGGGTCACAACTAGAGACTGCACTTCCCTCTTCCCAGAATTCTCCTGTTCTCGTTGCTCCGCCTCTACTTCCTGCCTGGCTACTGGCCAATCAGCATTTTATTAAAAATAACACAAATGACAGGGTAAAGACCATTGTCCCCTAGCACACAGACGACCCACACAGCACTTTGCTCTGTGAAGCTGTGACCCACAGGAGACCCACAATGCACTCTGCTCTGTGAAGCCGTGACCCACAGGAGACCCACAATGCACTCTGCTCTGTGAAGCCGTGACCCACAGGAGACCCACAATGCACTCTGCTCTGTGAAGCCGTGACCCACAGATTACCCACACAGTGCTCTGCTCTGTGAAGCCATGACCCACAGAACACTCACAATGCACTCTGCTCTGTGAAGCCGTGACCCACAGGAGACCCACAATGCACTCTGCTCTGTGAAGCCGTGACCCACAGGAGACCCACAATGCACTCTGCTCTGTTAAGCTGTGACCCACAGGAGACCCACAATGCACTCTGCTCTGTGAAGCCGTGACCCACAGAAGACCCACAATGCATGCCGGGCTGCTCTTGTCTGAAGTAACACGGGATACCTCGGTGTAGTATTTGCTACTTATATTTGAGCTTTTCTTATAAACATAAATCTGGACTTTGTTTCTCTAATACATTTTGGCTTTAAGACATTAGCTCCTATGTAACCCTGATTTGTGAGGTTCATTCCTATTCTGTCTCCTTATTACTCTATTTTTGGTTTTTATGTCACTTAGAACCTCCTCTCTTTTGCCTTAATTTGTTGTTGTTCTTGTTGCTTCTGCTGTTAAAGGGTATTGTCTGATGAGTGTAAGAGTGCACGCCTGTAATCCAAGCCTGTAGCTGGAGGTCCAGAAAAGGGATTGCAAATTCAAGGGCAGGCTGAACTATGTGTGAAGTCAAGGCAAGCCTGAGCTATGCTTACAAAACAGCAACAGACTAAACCAAACCAAAACATAAATGAGCACACACCCCTTCTCCAGACTGTTATTGGTTTCTAGTTTCCTGGTATTGCTCTGTAAGCTGTGCTGTGCTTCTCAGTACCGCTCACAGCCACCCTCTCATCCTAAAATTCAGAAGTACTGCCCCTGATCTCTAGGCTTAAATAAACAACAAGCTGTGCTACCTTGATTAGAATAGAGAAAGTACATAGATGGAAAGAGGCCAACACCAAGGACGTTTTCTTCTGTGATGACTTCTGCTTTGCTTCTCCATTGCTGTTCAATCCAGTCAACTGACTGTTTCAATCAATCCTATATGTGCTCAGTGACCACCCAATTTCAGTTCAGTCATTGAAGTTTTTAATGTAAAATCCAGGAACTTCAATATGTGATTTGAGCTTAATGGTTGATGGTCTTTGTTATTTGCTAATATTATCATATGCTTCATTGGTAATATTCTTTTGTAAAAAATGTTATCTATTCATTTGTGTGTATGGAGGTGTGTGTGTGTGTGTGTGTGCGTGTATGTGTGTGTGTGTGCATGTAGAGGGCAGAGTAGGACCTGTGTCTCATTCCATTGCTCCCCACTTTGTCCCTTTGAGATGCAGTCTCTCACTGAACCTGGAATTGGCCATTTCAGATAGGTTGCTAGCCAGTCATCTTCAGAATTTCTGTCTCCACCACCAACTCTGGGACTATAGGGATGTGTGACCACACTGGCTTTTTATATGGTTGTTTGAGATCTGAACTCAGTTCCTCACGCTTACATAGCAAGAGATTTTACATACCGGGGCATCTCCCTAGCCCCCACCCTACCCCACCATTGGTTAATTTTATTTCTTGAGAATTTTCTAATGTAGGTATTTGGTTATTTCTGCTTTGTGTTTCAGTCTAGTTCTATGGGTCAGTATTTATCTCCAGGTTTGATTTCCCTGGGATACAAGCCATCAGGGTCCCCCCGAAAAGTAATACTTAAGCAGAGGGTGCTACAGGTCAGCTAAGTTGGCTGAAGTCCTGAGCCGGGTCACGGGGGAAAGCCGTCTGCCTCCATCCTTGTGACAAGAAGCGTGGACTCCACTTTTGAAGATTTAAGTTACACTCTGGACGTCTAAGAGGTCTATAACGTTTCTCTGAGAGCATATACTTGGGCTCCCACGAATTACTCTTGAAAAGGGGGTTCGCTCTTACCTCAGATGGTTTGTTTACTCTCTGATGTAGGAGGGAGTGACTGTCTATACACCAGTTGACACTATGACCTGGAGCAAATGTACAGGCTCTTGTCTCTGCATGCTCCTGCTCTACTGGACACGTAGGTTAGAATAGAAATACCAGACCATTTCAACACACATGCACACCCCCAATATATATGTACAGATATATTATATAACATATAACACTATATATAGTTAATATTAGACATTAACATATTAGGTATATATAGTTAATATTAGACATTGACATATTAGATATATGTGTTAATATTATACATTAGCATATTAGGTATATATAATTAATATCAGATATTAACATATTAGGTATATATGTGTTAATATTAGATATTTCCATATTAGGTATTTGTATAGTTAATATTAGACAGTAACATATTGGGCATTAGAAGCATAATTCCCAGTAGCTCAGGTTGATCTCACCTTTCTTATGTAGCCACGGATGACCTTGAACTTCACACACTGAGTGCTAGCACTACACGTGGGCATCACTGTGCCCGATCTATTTCATCCTAGACATTGAACCAGCACTTGATGCCATGTAAGTGTGATTCGAGGCTGATATTGTGCTAATATTATCACCTGCTTCCTGTTTATTTATGTTGGGGTGGGACCATGAGTTAGAGCACTCCGCTGATTGAGCTACATCTTCATCCATCAGTGTAATACCCATGTGGGAATTCAGCACATCTGAACCTTCCGTTTCACTGTAAGGAAAGCAACATAGCTTGCAAGGTATAAATAATAGAATTATGTCACTGGTTATATTGGAGCTTAGTTAATATACATTTTAATCTTGTGCGTCTTTCAATTTTTAAGTTTTGTTTCAAGAGGACATTCTGATCTCTGGGGAGGCAGTCTTAGGATTTTGGGTGTGCTAACCTCACCCATGGTACAACCTGATTAATCTCTTAATGTATAAAATGATGGCGAAGACCTCACAGAATTTCTATTTGGAGGGAATAGAATGGGAAAGGCCTAGAAACATCCAGGTCAATGTGCCCTGTAGATACACGCACTAAATGTTCAGTAAATAAAGCAGTTGTTCTTACTAATCATGCCAGCATCTATTACTCATGCTTAACTCATAAGTCACGGTTGTGTTTGGTTTCCATGATGGCCTTCATTTCTCTTATACAGAAAGGTTTTCTACAGCGTTGGGTTTTTCTGTAAGTAGCATTGTGGGGGGAACATATTTTGAATTCACAAAATACACTTGGTCATAGATATGCTATGGGTCATAAATACAGTCCATCTTCATGGAAACGAAATAAAACAAGGCACTGTTCTGATCTGTGCTTTCTTCATGGGTTAAGTTATCATCACAGTAGTGGCTGCTCACGACGATAAGGATATGCACAAGGCGCCAGGCGCACTGCGGCTGTTGGCAGCAAGAACAGAAAGGTTGGCCATCTCAGCCAGCACTCCCATAAGCCAGGGTGGAAAGTTCTCTGCCTCATTTAGGGCTCATCACTGTGAGCTCCAGCGATTCTAAATTATCTTTATGAGTAGCGTCTCATGGAGACAGAACCCACATCCAGTTTTCCGTTTCAATGACTTTCCGTAGTACATTTCTCACTCAGCCCGGGACTCTAATAAACATGGTTATCACTACGTAAAGATCGCTGTACCAGGACAATTCTGCTCTTTAGGGGTAGGGTGAGGTTAGAGATGGTCTTCACGGACCCTGAGTTTCTGATAAACATGGCTGCCACTATGTGAAGGTCACTTGTACTGTAACAGCTCTATTCTTAGGCGTGAGAACGGGGTAGGAGTGGAGACGAATTTCGCCATGTTGTTCCGGCTGGCCCTCCAACTGGTCATCCTCCGCCACTTGCTTTGCCCACACCATGATGACAGCTATCACTCCCTGGCTGACATTTGCTCTTGGTTTTGATTATTTTTCTTCTATCCTGTAACAAATGGTCAAGTCATTACCTTGAGAATAGGCACATATTTTTAATTCCTTAAATATGAGCATAACTTTCCTTTGTCTTCATTATTAATAATGACTTCATCATATAAAAATTGTTTTGTAATTTATTTTCTTCCTGGAAGCTTCCACACTTGCTGTTTGTCAAGTTAAAAAAATATAACAGCCTAGGCTGGGGGTCTACAGCTTAGTGGTAAAGGACTTGCCTTACGGTACACAAAGTCTCGTTTTTAGCATAGCATGTACACACACACGCACATGTGCCCTGATCACAGTGAAATCTGAAATTCACTTTTGTGAGAATCATCATGTACTTTTCTCAACCCACTTCTCAATGCTGTCCATAACGCTACAAAAAAAAAACCCTCAAAAATCTTTTGAACCTGTAGATGAAGATATTTGCATTAACTAAAGGTATTTTAAAATTTACTATATTTACTAAATTCTTTTCTTGCTTTATTCCTATATTTTTGAATATCTACAATTCTTAAATGGGATCTCCTCCTTCTGTGTTCCTCTGTGTGTGTGTGTGTGTGTGTGTGTGTGTGTGTGTGTGTGTGTGTGTGTGTGGAGAGAGAGAGAGAGTATGTGTCTCTCTCTGTGTGGAGAGAGTTTGGGAAAGTGAGAAAGAGAGAGAGAGAGAAATATTAATGTAACCTTTCATTTTTCTTGGAGAGCTGCAATATTCTCTGGGAGCTCACATTTCTTCTCCAAACATTTTCATCTCTTTTTATTTGTTACTTTTTGAAATTAGAATATAATCACATCATTCCCCTCACAGCCCGTCACATGCACCCCTTCAAATTCATGGCCTCTTCTTCTGTAGTTGTCCTGAGATGCATGCATCCAACTTTCCTCCACTTTCTTCAACCTCTTACAGTCACCTGAATCTCAGCTAGAACTAGGAGGAGAATGGCCGCCTCCCCTTTACAACTTCAGTCTCCCTGTCCAGTAAGACGAAAACTAAAACAAGGCTAAGTTCACATCTCTCTGGAAACTTGACTCTTCTTTCTGTTGTCGTGGGCCTGCTCTCTCCCCTCTGCTGAGGCTGTCAACGCCAGCTTCACAGTCTACCGAGACCTAGATGGCACTGTCCATGTTCTTTGGTGCATTTCAAGGTCTCTCTTCATCCTCATCCTTTCCCTCTTGGCCCCGCCATGTGTCTGGAGTGTGCTCATTATTTAAGATGTTCACACAAGATTTGTCTTTCAGATATGCTCATTTTATTCACATACGCATTCCTATGCTATCATGCTAGTATAAAAATTAAACAGAAATCTCCTCAAGCAGGGAATGGGTGTCTGGGCGGAAAGGGTGCTGCAGGTGTGACCCGTGTCCACTGTGAAGTCCTTCAGCTGTTGCAAGCTGGGAGGATGGCACTACCTGAGATCCAAGAGTTCCTTGAAAGTGGCTAGCACTGACAGCCTGTCACGGTACCAGAAGTTCAAAGGTTACTGAGGTTATGGTCACTCAAAAATCTCAAGCCCTCTCACTGATGAGTGTCAACGGAGAGGCTAGAGAATCTGTGTGAGCATGGGAATTCCATCCTAGAGTTCCAGGTCTTGTATCATTTCATTGAGTGGTAACTTTGGCTCTCAAGGCTCACAGTTTAAGACTGGTGTATCAACTAGTCTATCAAAATCACCTTGAGGTTAGCTCATTAGCATAGCAAGGCTTGTCTTGGGCTAGGCTCCTATCTGACTTCATTGGGAGTTTGATTCAAAGCAATATTGAATGTGCTGGCTAGTTTTTGTAAGAGCTTGGCAGAAGTTAGAGTCAGCTGAGATGCGGGAATTTCAAATGAGGCAAGGCCTCCCTAAGATCAGGCTGCAGGCAAGCCCATAGGGCATTTTCTTAAGTAGTGATTGATGGGGAGGCAGACCATTGCAGATGGTGCCAGTTGGGAGCGTGGTACTGAGTTTTATAAGAAGGCGGGACGAGATAGCCAAGAAGAGCAAGCCAGTATGCTCCATGGCTTCCTCACCGGCTCCTGCCTCCAGGGTCCAGCACGGCTGAGTTCCCGCCTTGGCTTTTCCTCATGAACTGTGACTTGGGATATGTAAGCGAAATTAACCCTTTCCTCATGAACTGTGACTTGGGATATGTAAGCCAAATTAACCCTTTCCTCATGAACTGTGACTTGGGAGATGTAAGCCAAATTAACCCTTTCCGCATGAACTGTGACTTGGAAGATGTAAGCCAAATTAACCCTTTCCTCTCCAAGTTGTTTTTGGTCATGGTGTTCCATCATAGCAATAGTAACCCTAAGACAACCACAGAACAGTGTTTAAGAGATAACTAGAGACACCGGAACCGTGGATATTTGATGAAATTAAAGATGACGTTTCACTATTTAGGTATGATAATGCCATACGACTGCCATGTAAAAGAGCTCTTACGTTCCTAAGACACACTAAAATCATTTATGCATGAAAAAAAATGATATGATCTATAAAATTTGTTTCAAAATAATTTCTGTGCACAGGAAAGTGGATCTGGGTGCTCCATGCACCGCTGGCAGAGTTGATTTGATAATCTGTCTGTGTCTGTTCCCACCACCACGGCAACGTTACTCTAACTCTTGTTGCTTCAAGCAACACACCCGTTCGTTATCTCACACGTTGTGCATGTTATGGAAGCAGATACCGCTGAGATGGGTCTCACATGGCTTCAATCAAACAACAGCGAAGCCTGTGCCCTCGCAGGCTCAGCTCAGAGGGCCAGCTTCCAAGCATACTCCAGTGTTGGCATCGTTCTGTTCCTTGTGATTGTAGGATGGAGGGCTTCAGTTTCGTTGTGGTTGTTAGCTACAGACCACCCTTAGTTCCCGGTTGCCACACACAGTTCTTAAGTCAGGAGAGGAGGGGGATGGTGTTCTAGGGCCAGCTAAGCTCTGTTCTATTATGGGGACGTAGGCTAATACAAAGTTCTCAGGCTCAAACTTGTGCAATCTTTCATGGCAAAGCAGCATGATTTAGGGACAGAACCAAGAGCCTGAAGTATTTATTCTTAGGCCTTGAACTTAACCAAGGCCCTTGTTCTGGAGCAGTGACCTTTCACCTCCTTCCACCCCGTTCAGCGACACGGTCTACAGCTGAATCCTATTTTATCCAATTAGTCAGCAAATGTGTGGACCTGGGTAACAGGTGGCTTTTCTGTTTTGTCTCACAGATCTGCAAATGGAGAAGCCTGGAGGACCGGCGTAGGTTAGACTGAATTCTGGAAATGAAGCAGGTATTGCCAGAGGTTGGCTCTCTGTCCTTGATCAGTGGTGTGTGTGTGTGTGTGTTTGCGCACACGTGTGTTCATGTGTGTGCGCGCGTGCATTTGTACATCCTTTGTCTGAAAGTCTTCAGTAGAATCATCTCTGTCCTGGTTTCTACTTCTATGGCTAAGCTGGCGTTCAGACAGCACATGGGGGCTGAGAATATGGCTCAGTTGGTAGAATGTTTGTCGAGCATGTGTGAACCCCTGGGTTCCACACCCAGCACCGCCTAAGCAGGGCATGGTAGCACATGTCTGCAATCCTATTGCTCAGGAGGTAGAGGCAGAAGCACCAGAAAGTGAAGGTCATCTTGGTTACATGGTGAACTACAGAGTGGCATGGGACATGTAAGACCCTGTCCCACAGAAAGGAAAAGAAGGGACTAAATATCTCAGACCTGGCATGCCTACGCCTTCATTCCTTCCTGAAAGTCTTTTCTTAAATGGCTAAAATCATCCTAGACCACAAATCCGCACCCGGGTCCTCCTCCCAGCTCCTACAGTTGTGTCTAGGAGTCTCTGGTTTCCCGTCAGAGGTGAGAAGGGACGATGTTGATTGTGTTGGAAGAGAGAAAGCATGGCCCTGCCTCTGCCACCTGACTCACTGACCTAAGGAGCTCAGCGCGAGCAACGTCTTCCCTGGCCTGGGGGCAGACAAAGTTGCTCTTACCTTTTTTGGGGCCAGCTGCTGCTCTGATTCAGAGGGCGGAGGGCGTGTTGTGTAAGCGGAGAACACACATTTCAATCCCCTGTCTGTGATTCATTCCGTCAAATCCACAGCACTTGGGCCAGGCTGTGCTCTTGCTTCTTTATTTACAGTTCTGTCGTTGCTTTGTCTTTTTGTTTAAGTTCATGGATTTTAAAATATTTATTGTGAAATTTGGTAAAGCTGTGTTATATATAGGGGTTTCTACAGTTGTGGCTTATCTTGGTCTTTCATTTCGGGTTTTAATGAAGGGATGTGGAGCTGGGAGAGGGCTGTAACCTTTAGGACACATGTGTGTGTGTGTGTGTGTGTGTGTGTGTGTGTGTGTGTGTGTGTGTGTGATGAAATTCAGGATTTTGGCTTTGAGGGTTTTTTTTTTGAAAGACAAAAGGAATGGGATCTAGTGTTTTATTTGTGCTAGATACGACATGTTCATGTAATTTTATATTTAATCTCAACGAGAATCTTGCAAGGCACTTTTCTAAATAAAGCAACTAGACTCGAGACAATGTAAAAATTTGTTCATATGTGCATTGCTGAAAATTATACATAAATCCAACTCTTTGGGCTCATAGTGTCATAGCTAGAGAGGTGAATGTTCCAATTACCCCAGCTGCTCCCACTTCGGCCTGGCCACCATCTCATGTGATATGTGAGGGGACCCACACCTATGTCGGACCTTTGCTCTATGTTGTGGTTTGTTTGTATTGTGGGCTGTCCCTCACAGGCTCATGGTCGCAGGCTGGTGATGCTGAACCCTTAGGAGGATGGACCTTGCTGGAGGAAGTCAGTCACTGGGGTCAGGCCTTGAGAATTTATAGCTCTGCCCCAGATCCAGCTGCTGATCCAGCTGCTATGCCTTCCTCTCCACCGTGGACTTTGAAATCCCTTGAACTTTGATCCAGAATAAACCCTTTCTGCCTTAAGTCCCTCTTATCAGGGTGTTTTATCCCAACTACTGGAAAGGTAACTAAGACAGCTGGTTGTATAGACCAGACTGTTGTCATGGAGACTGACTCTCAGAGGAACATCATTCAGAGGGACTCCACCTAGCCAGGGGAGGTGACTGGGATCTTCCACCTCTGGATCACACTGCTTCAGAGCAGACCTGGCTCAGCTGAGTCAAGGTGTCCAGCACACCCCTCCAACACACACCACCCTCCGCAGCACATGGAATCTGAGTCTAGTTCCAGCTAGCCTAGTACCATTGCTTTTCCTTCCCTGGCTTTAGTCAGAAGTCGGCTGTGAGTACCCTGCTCTCCCTCGGCAAAAACTCCCAGTTCTGTTTTTCCTCGGTAGGATTTTTGTGGCTCTGTCCTTCACCTAAAACTATTAAATCTTTCCTTTCCTTTCCAGAAACTTCCTTAAAGCACAGAAATGGAACTATATTTTAACCTTTCACCCCATTTTCGGGCTTGATTTTTTTTTCTTGAAATGCCAAAGTCTGACAATCTTTTGTCACCTGTTGTTCCATCTCCCCACGGAGAGTGGCATCACGTGACAGTCTGGGGGCTTCGTTTGAGGATTCCGGTCATCACTCCCTTTGATCTTGTCCAGTGCAGTCTGTAACTTGTGAACACATGGCAGGGCCTTCATTTCGTGTTTCATAATGAAATTGTTTGCTTTCTGTGAATAACCTTTCCAAGGCTCCCAAAGAGAATTGTTGCATGGTATATCCAAGGTAATGCAGTCTCCAGATAAAGCCAATACTGCCAATTCCAGAGGCAATATCCTTGATAGTCAATAGGTTTTGCTTATGATAGAGCGGAGGGCATTGGCCCAGCGAGCCTACTAAGGAGTGGATTGGTAAGTATTTCCAGGTAGGAAATACTTAGCTCTGTGGTCTCAGTGCTTATGACAGTTAATCTTCATCATCGATTGACAAAGATGCAGAACTGATCTAGGATGGCCGTGACGCATTTCTAGAGAGGATTGTCTAAGGAGGGAGACTTACCTTCCAACAGGCAGCCCAGAAATAACGAGGCCTGAGAGGAAAGCAGGGCCGCGTGCCGGCGTTCACATCGTCTCTCTGAGTGAGTGCATCTCACCTGCATGCAGCCACCACCATCTTCAGGCTCTCAGTGATCTCTTTCCAGCACTGGGCTAAGACTGTTGGGACATCCAGCTTCCTGACTTCTCAGCCTCCGCCATGTGCCAGAGGCTGCTGCTCAGCTCCCCGGCCCCTGCTGTGTAAACCAACTCAGGAATCCCCTCCCTTGCCCCTCACCCTGTTGGTGCACAGCTCAGCTGCGGTGACCTGCAATCTCCATACATGACCTCTGTGGAAGGAGACAGACTTCACTATGTTAGAGCAAATTAAAACTGAGATGTGGGCTGACAAGCTCCCTGTCCAGAGAAGGCCGTACAGTCTGATTTGCCTTGCAAACAGGAGTGAAACTTGACTTGAGCTGTTTCTTGTAAAACTCTATACTAAAAGAAAAATAGAATTAAGCTCGACCAATTGGAGGCGGCCAATAAACTCAGTTATATAACTAGTAAGTTTATAGAGGGGTAGACCAAATGAGACAGCTTTACAACTGTAACCAGATATTTTCTTTGTATTCTATCCACATTCTCTCTATAAAAGCCTTTCTCTCGAGCTTCTTCCGCGGAGTCCCCAAACCACGTATGGTTTGGAGATGCCCAACCCATGAATCATTGTTTGCACAAAAACACTCTTTAAATTTTTATTGTGCCTCAATTTACCTTCTAACAGATGTGTTATAATATGATTAAAAAAAATAAAACCAGACAAAAGAACATATTTGGCCCATGGCCTATGGTTTGTTGACTCCAGACAGCTGGAATGGGGAACCGATCTGAAGAGAAACTTCAGAAGAATGGAAGCAAGTGTCCAAGGTCAAGGACTTGCTTGCCCTTTGTTAAAGCCCAAGCTCAGAGCTGGCATCCAGCTCTGTCAGATACGTCTAAGCATCACTTGGTTTTGTTTTTATATGCAAATTCCATTCCCATCTTTTTTAGACACTGAGAGGAGGGTAAGAGAGGCTAACAATAAACATCTCTTTTTCCTATCTAGACTTTGAGGCAGTTAAGGAATAGAACACAGAAGCTGAACGTGGAAAACACACCTCGTCCCATGATGAAGAGTCAGAGCAGAGGTTCTGACTTAGGAATGCAAGCAGGTAAGCTCCTGACGCTAGCCCCAAGCCCAGGCAGTCTCTCCCTGAACACGCCCTCCCTGCAGACTTGTGTTCAGGAGAAGGAAGAAGACAGGCTTCTCTGTGTAATGATTTTTCCGTTTCTTCTGCCAACCAGGTGAGTAGTTCCTGTGGCCCAGTGTCTACACTGCTCATTACTGTGACAACCTCAGGAAAAAAGGGTTCACAGTAAGGGTTCAGTCCATGGTGGGGAAGGTGGGACAGCAGGAGCTTGACAAGGCTCATCACGTTGCTCCTTCAGTCAGGAAGCAGAGTGGGGATAGAGGGCAAAGCGGAATAGAGTAAGAAGAAAGTGTTGTATGAGGAGCGAAAACATCGGTGCCAACTTTCTTCTTTTCATTCAGTCCAGGACCCAAGGTGTGGGCGTGTGGGATGATGCCACCCACCTTCAGGGTGGGTCTTCCTTCCCTTGTTCAATCTTTCTGGAAACATTTCATAGACACACCAACACCGAGTGTCCTAGGGGATTCCAAAACCACTCAAGTTGAAGATGAAGATTAACCATCACATCTGGGCAGATGTGAGACGGGCTTGGGAAGGTCCTAGTGCCTTTGTCTCCAGACGGAAGGCATTTTCCTCTTAAGGTCAGGACAAAGCCCGAGTGTGAAAGGACCTCAGTGTGGAGGCCAAAAAGGAACTGAGGAGAAAGCCAGCAGGATTTTTCAGGCTGAGTGACATCTACGCAACTATTTAAAATCGGTTTGGGGTACTGGGTCCTGCTCTTTTGCTTCCCCAAGGACCCAGGAATGTCAAGAACATTCTCGAAGCAATTTGCTTGATGGGGTTCCAGGACCAACAGATGCTTGCCCTCTTTCTGTAGGCACCTAAAGCAGAAGCAGGCAGGGCCCAGCTCAAGATCATCTAAACAAACCAGTGAGCGCTTCCACACTTCCTATCTACGTTCTTGGTCTTCTCCATCGCTGCCTTGATTAACTAGTCAGCCACACGTCCTTCCTTTCTGCTATCTTCCAGGCTCTTAAAGGACTCGGGGACCTTTAGACTCACCTTGTTTCCTCAGTTTTTTAATTAACTGCTCTGCAGGAAACATGGATGACTAAGCTATGCCAGTATTCAGAGCACACAGCCGGAGGTCTTGAAGTCCCTGGAAACTGACAAGGACTTTGGGTATGAAGAACTATCTGCTAGTTTGTTGCTAACTTTTGTTTGAAGGCCCTTGTTTCTGAGGCTTCAAAATGGTTAGGAGAAGCAAACGAGATGGCTCAGCCCTTCAGGGCATGTGTACTGCTCTTTTGGGGACTTGAGTTGGGTTCCCAGCACCCACATCCACTGGCACAAACTTGCCTGTAACTCCTACTTCTGGCTATCCAATACCCTCTTCTGGCCTCAGAGGGCAACTGTTCTTACATGCACAGACCCCATGCACAGACATATCCATGTAGTTAAAAATAAAATCTTTTTTAAAAGGTCAGAAAAATAAAGATAGAGGCTCCTTTAAAAAGGGAAAATGAAATAGAGAAAAAAAAGTTTCCTATTTTCCTTGGTGTCTTTCCTGGGAAGGATCTGTAGGGAGGCTCAGGTCACGGGAAGTGCTAGAGACTGCCCCCTGAGTGGAAATATAAAGTCATTCTATGAAAACAAAATACAGTTGGTTATCATTTAAGAGGGGTTAGTTTTTTGGATTATGGTTTCTTTGATTTAGCACAGCTCTGGCTTGGGCTGCAAGTGTATTTCTGAAAGCAAAATAAATGGAAAACCGTTTCCTCCTCCCCAGTGTCTCCCTCTGTCCTGTTTGTGCATTTTCCTTAGAGCATTTCAAAGCCAGAGGAGTGAGTGGGATAAAGGGTTAACTCCAACAGAAAGGAATCACTTGAACTGAAGAAATACTTCCCCAGCCTGTAGCCCAGTTAGCACCTCTGTCTGGGAAGAACAGCCCATTCCTGGGACACCTGGGACTTCTTGGGACCTTCCCATTAGTGAAAAGAATCAAAAAGAACACATTTGTTTAGTATGCGTAGAGAGCCGGTATCATTCCAGATTCATGTGATTTCCATTCCTGATTATTCCCTCAGCTCTCCCCTACCAACTACTCTCACCATCAACATATACATTCACATATATACACACATATGCATACATATATACATATATACATGTGCATGCACATATTTGCACACACAAACAGCACACATGCGTGGGAACACGTACACAAATATTCATAAATGTGCACATATAAATGCATATACCCACATGCATATGGGCACAGGCACACATACATACACATGGAAATATGTACATACACACATATAAATATATACACACATGCACACATATTTACACATGCATAAACATGCATGTGTACAGTACACATATATACACATACAGATATATAATATACATATATATGTGTGTGTATAAACATGCGTATATGTGCATATACATGCAGGCATATTTTTCCCATCCTTGATTCTTTTCCATTCATCTTGAATAGTGCCTTGTCTCTTGATAAACCTCAGCTAAGGTCTCCTTCTTTCTTCAAATGAGCTTCAGTCTGAGGATCATATTTTGAAGGAGTTATTTTTCCTCAACTTCTAAAAGAATGAAAGGTATACCCAAAGGCCTGGAGCACAGTGAGGAGTGACTGTGCCTGTTTTTATGAGACTCACTGGCCATGCAGAAGTCAAGTGCATGGTCAGAGCCCTGGTCTTCCGCAAACCTGGCCAACCCCAACTTGGGAATAAAATGCTCTTGTAGTCCAGCCACGCTCACTGACCTGTGGACTCTGCGGCTTCCTTTGTGCCATACTGGCACAGCTGAGGCTGAGGGGCTGTGTAGCCTGGAGTGTTTACCGCCTGGTCCTTAAACAAGCTTGTCTCAGCCAGGTTCTCCCTGCCTGTGATTTGCTGAGATAAAAGTGAGAAAGATACAGGGTCATTTGTGATGAGTTCATCAAAGCCTCCTCATTGGCCCCCAGCACCTACCCTTCTCTTTTTCTTAGAAAATTTACTGGATCATTAGTGCTTCCCCTTGTAATGCAGACCCAGACACAATTTAAAGAGCTCCTTTTGGCTCAGTCTCAGAGGTTTCTTTCCTTGGTCACTTGGCCCCATTTTTTGCAGTCTGTGGTGAGGCAGAGCACCATAGTGCAGGGGTGTGGTTGGGCAGAACTGCCTTCACATGGAAGCGGAAAGACAGACAGGAAAGAGCCAGGGAAACACACACCCAGCAAAGGCATGTCCCACCTGATAGAGTTCCTCTCACCAGGCTCCACTGCCTTATGGCCTACTGATGATAAGAGCACACACATCCACAGCACCACCAGCTGGGGACCAAACCTTCAACACATGAGCCTTTGGGGGACATTTGAATCAAACCCCAGGATCCGACTTTCAATTGCTTAGCACCTTTGAGTGTGTAGACCACATTTTCCCATGTTTTACTCATGGGATGTAAGTAGCAGTGTTGGATGCATTTTTCTGTAAGTTTCCACCAGATTCCTTTCTTCTTCCTGATTGTTGTAGTATAGTCAGGGTATCCAGAGCTTACGTGATCTTCTGGGACCTTGGCATACAGGAATGGGAAAATGGCAGAAAAGGAATCTACATAGTTAACTTTATGAGTGTCATTAACGTGAGGGAGAAAATAGCTTCATTGCTGTCCAGTGCAACAAACTCTAAACATTTCTGATACCCATGGTTCATTCCTCTCCTTTGGTGTAAACGTTTTGATCATTTTAAGTTGTGCGTGTGTCTGTGTGTGTGTGTGCGTGTGTTTGTGTCCATGAACATCATACACTTATGAAGGCCAGGGGACAAGCTTGGGTGTCAATCCTTGCCTTCCACCTTGTTTGAGACAGGGTCTATCTTATTTGCTGGGCTATCTGACATGGGGCCTTGTGGAGCGGATGTGAAGGTTCTACCGGGGCAGGGAATGGTGGCCCATATCTGTCATGTCTGCACCCAGGCTGAGGCATGAGATTTCAAACTGAAAGTCAGACTTCACTCCAGCTTCTAAATGCAATCCTGTATTAAACACCAAGGAAAACATGACCTGGGGAGATAGCTCAGTTAGGAAAGAGCTTGCCTCACCTGAGTCAAATCCCCAAAACCCATGTGAAAAGCCAGGTGTGGGTGCTGGGGGCTGGAGGCTCCTCTCAAGTGTCGGTGCTGTGAACTGGGGAATGGAGGAGGCTTTCTGGCCAGACAGTCTAAGCTGATTGGTGAGCTCCAGGCCAATGAGAGACCCCCATCTCAAAAGATGCTCCTGAAAATGACACATGAAGTTGTCTTCAAGCCTCTACTGTGTGCAATAATGTACATCATGCACACCTACATACAGTTGTGCATACATACAGGGACTCACACATATGCAAGCACACACACCTCACACACACACACACACAAAGAAACAAAAGCAAAAAAAAAAAAAAAGATGGCAGTGAGACTTTTAGGCCCCAAAGGGACTTTCACTGCTTCAGCTCTTTATAGTGTGGACATTTTGTCTTCTTAAGTAGCTCCTAAATTAGCTGAAGCTGGCCTTGGACTCCTGATCATCCTGCTTCCAGCTCCCGAGTGATGAGATTATAAGGTGTGTATCATTACGTTGGCAGTGTATTAGAGTCTGAAGCAATACTGTCTTTAACATTTGTGCAGAGCAACACTGATGCCAAGTAGTTCTAAAGCACCCTCTCTATTCCATATTATAACCTTTACCAATAGCTCTTAAATTGTCATTTATTGCTCAGAAGACCCTGTCTCTTGTAGTGAGAGAGATGGGAGGCACTTGTGGGCAGCTTTGGTTTCACTTGTCAGTCAAGCCAGTGGCCCCGCCTCCCCAGCCCCTCCTCCTGGTGGAATTTTCACCCTGATTCCCCAGCTTCTGCAACCCAGAACCACACACCCAGTGACTTATCCAAACCAAGGAGTATTATCTTAACCCTCCGGAAGCCAGAAATCTGAAACAACTGGACTACAGTCGGGCCCTGGCTAGCGTTTCTGGAGAGAGGATTTTGTTTCCTCCCCTGCCCCCAGCTTCTAGAAATTCCCCCACATTCCCAACTCCTTGGCTCTTGGCTCCCTTTCTGAGTCTTCCTCAGATGGATGATGCTTCCAAGTCCTCTGTCACTTTTAGAACCCACTTATGAGGCTGGGTTACTCAGTAAGCCCAGGGCAGCATCCCCACTGCAAGGTCAGCTGTGGGTGGGAGTAATTTTATTAGAAACCTTCATTTCCCCTACTCTGTGTGGCATCACAAGTTTATGGTTGGGAGGTCACACCTTTGGTGTCACCTCCTTTGTGAACCCTGAGGATGAAGCGAACCACGCTCGGCTTGGCATTCCCTCCGCATGTAGTGGCCACTTGTGATCCCAGGTCTTAGAAAATCATGCCGCGATTATTCATGTAATACTTCCAACACTTCATCCAGATGGGCCAGGCCCTGGCCTAATTTAACATCTTCTCTCTTGGTTCCTATTGTATGTAAAATAGTGTGTATTCTTAATAGAATGCCTGGTGAATATATAGGTTCTATCAGAAGAATACAGGGTTGATTATAGTAAATTGGAGTCTGGCTATTTGATGACAGGTAGGGGTGCTGAATGACAGGTAAGTCTGAATATTTATTGAGTCATGGAGTCACAAATCACGAAGTGGGCACAAACAGTCAAGAAGAGGTAAATAGTTAGAATTTATATAATTTTATCTTTTAAGATACAGCAATGTAAAAACACTTTATTTGTGAAACCTCACTCCTTTAGGGAAGGAACCTGAAATGCCAAAGCCTGAAAAGGAACAGCCACGAAGGGATGGCAGAATCACCCAGCATGGAAGAGTGTGTGTGTGTGTGTGTGTGTGTGTGTGTGTGTGTGTGGTGAGTTTGTGTGGCGTATGTGTATAAGCATGTGTATGAGTGTGTACTAGTGTGTGTGTGCAATTTAAGTATAGGAAATAAACACAGATGAATGCATAGAGGAACTTCACTCTCACCCAGGGCCTAGAGGTTTGGTTCAGGAGGTTGTTAACTGCCCCCTCCTCTGAGCTGTCCTTGGGTGGAGGAGGTCAGCTCTGGCTGTGTGAACATGACACATATTTCCTTCTGGCAACAATCAGCTTCCTTTTTCCAGTTCTGTTCTCCCACACACCCTCTGATAAACAGTCTGGTGTCGGAGGGGACCACTCACCAGGAAGGGAGTGCCTGGTTCGGGTCTGACGGTCAATCCTGTTCTCAGCCTTGGTAGTGGTTAGTCCACTGAAAATTAATAATTTAGTGTCCTGGTTCATAAACTGCCCGTCTATGTTGTTGGAATGAATTAATTCTGCAGACCTTGCTGGGTAGTCTAACGAAGAGAATGTACTCAAGTCTGTGAGACAAGACAACCCCTTCCTTTGGCCATCAGGATGTAACTTTTTCCGCGCCCCATCTGTATTTCCGTGCTTGCGGATTTGGAAAACACAGTTGTGCCACGCAGAGTACCATGCATTTTCTGACAGTCCAGAGGCAGCTGTTGTTGCTGCTGAAGTCATTAGCCAAGCAAAGATGTGAAAACACTGCTTCAGAGAGATGAATCCGGTGATTCTGGCCCTGAAGAGATGGGTGAAGGGAAGGCACAGGGAAAGAAGGATTCTCCAGGATGCAGGGTGTCAGGAAGCCAGGGCCCCAGTGGGGGTACAGCTGGAGCACGGGCAGGTTGAACACAGTCTCTACGCAGTGATAAATTTAATAAAAGTTTGGCAGCCTCTGAATTAAAGGTGTGAAACAATTTCAGTGTAAGTCCCCCTTTTGCAAAAGAAAATAAGTTCGATAATTTGTCAGGCTCAGCTCCAGCAGGCGTGTGCACCGCGACCACTCAGTTATACTGCCGTCAGATCTAAAGTCTCTCTCTTTGGAGGTTTTTCCCTTTTGGCTGACTAATAATAGCTAATATAATGTATCAGAAAACGACCATTACACTAAAAACATTTTGTGAAATAGGATGCTCAAATTAGTTGAGCGTAATAATGACCTTTAAAAAGTTTACCTATGTGACTTCTAAGATGATCTGGACCAAATCTCTTCCCACATCATTCTGAGGAGCAGCATGCAAGGAACATCTTGCATAAACACCTGGAGTCTGAACCGAAACATGGGAAACATGGGTCTGAGGGAAATCAGCACTCTTTTCTAGAGCCCTTGTAGAGTCTTCAGCAGACTATGTTTCATTTACAGTCAAGGTCATGTTGATTTTTGCATGTAAACACACTTTGTCTGAACTCTGTAATCCATATTCCTTCAATCATCAAGTGAACACAAAAATCAAAATTGAAATTGAACTAAATAAATAAAATCCATGATGACAAATAAGAGCTTCACTGTCTGGCTTAGAATTTAACCCAACTCTCTCTCTCTCTCTCTCTCTCTCTCTCTCTCTCTCTCTCTCTCGCTCTCGCTCTGTCACACACACACACCACTTTTTGCCCTCCAAATCCTTAATTGAAAATCTGAGCCTAATATATACAGTTTAGCCATCACTAGGTTTCACACCGTGTGGCTTTTTCTTTATTACTGTTGTAAAGGGGAACTAGGTGTCGGGCTCTGATGATTGGTGACTTGTTCCTAACTATTAAGAAAATGGAACTAACTTGACAGACTCATTCCTTGGGTCAAGCAGAAATCGTGACTGTTTTCCTTCTCTGTGTAGGTTTGAATGAAGAATAAAAAGTGTGAAGAAGAGGTACAGCGAGAGAAAATGGAGCTAAAAGATGCCCCATGTCTTAAACACACAGTTTGGGTATCTAGAGACAGATGCTGGGCATTTAAGACACTTTATGCTCAGTTAAAAACATGTCTAAGAAATCACTCGGGATCTTACTGTCTTTGAATCTCTTGACAGTTTTTCACTCTGGGAAGGCTCAATTGGAGCAGGCTTTCCTTGACAACTGTGTATCTGCTGGCTCCCGAACATGACAGGCACTAGGGGGAGAGGGACTCAAACCAGGTACCCAAAGCTCAGCATGAGTGAGTGATGGACAGGGCTCTCCTCCATGTATGCTAGACTCAGAAACACAGACCTGAATACCAACATTTCCCCTCTCCCAAGGGCGCTCACATCTCAGCAAGGAGAAGGAAGTCTATGTGATCCTGTTTTAAATTCCTTGCCAAAGGGCACTTTTTCTTGAGGTCTCTTTGGGAGTTATGATAGAGCCTTGGGCACAAGCTTGCCTCGCCTTGGCATTTTGTAGCAGCCCTGAATAGTGCCATCAGGCGCCCCATCCCAGAATGGCTACCCATCCATCCTTATTCAGAACCAACACGTGTGGAGATGGGAGGCTGGACCTGCCTTAAATGCAGTCTCTCACTGAGAGAAGTTTACCTCTGTCCATGAGGTAGGTTTTCCATGACAACGGCGTATGCAATTGTGCAGTATGAGTGTGTTATACTCTCACCTGTGCACTTGCATGAGAGAGAGAGAGAGAGAGAGAGAGAGAGAGAGAGAGAGAGAGAGAGAAAGGAGAGGGGGAGAGAGAAGAGATAGAGAGAAGGGGAGAGAGAGAAGAGAGAAAGAAAAAGAGAGAGGGGAGAGAGAAGAGAAGAGAGAGATGAGAGAGGAGAGAGAAAGAGAAGAGAGAGAAAGAGGGAGAGTATAGGAGATAGGCAGAGAGAGAGAACACATACTTTGGAGATGCATAAGGAGGTTTTGGCAGAGTTGGAAGTGATACCATGCACATTTCCAGGGCTAAAAGTCAATGCTATGGGTAAAATGGAGCTGGACTTTAACTCTCCAAGAGGCAGGGACTGCTTCCTGGGGCAATATGATTGCAGTACCCCTTTGCCTGAAGATGATGAGAACATTAACGCTGCCATTTTCTGTCCAGAGTGTTCCCAGGGGTTGGTATGTAGTAAATGGCTTGAAGTCCAGATATTACTCCAGGGGAATCTGCTCCGGGGGGGGCTTTGCAAGGTGACTTTGGAGCCCTGAGAGACAGGACTTTTCTGGTAGAACATTGTATTTCTTTTTATGATCCAGACCTTGGCCAAAGGGAAAAGACTTAAACATGGAAAAGATTTATAGGCATGCCCTCAGTATTTGAGATCATAAACACCCAGGGTCTGTTGTTTGGGGTTCTTTGATTTGAACTGCACCCTAGCCATAGATGTGATGTTTCTCGGCAAGGCAGTGCATACCTGAGGTCCATCAAGCTTGCTCTCTAGCGGTAGAGGCCCTGTGCAAAGCGCCTGCCCTTGGAGACCCTGTGTTTTCTTTCCCAGATGCACTGTGTCCCTTCAACCACACACCTGCTTTAAATAACAGTGCACCCCTGGATTTTCCAGGTGGTGATTTTTATTGCTTTCCAAAGCATGAAATTCGAACCTGACTTTTCCCTGATGTCAGATTAGCAAACATGCCTTCACAGAGAGCTTTTAAAATATAGCGGCTATTTCTGGTGGTTACAAATATTTTAAAAGCCCATTAGAAGTATATAGAAAATTCTCTGAGACTGTGAGAGGAGCGTTGGACATTAAAGGTTTCAGCTAGTCTTCTATCAACGTATTAGGGGTAGACTGGCTTACATACGAGTTGACATTAAAAACCAAGCATCCAATGATAGAATAATAAGCTGCGGAGATGATGCTTCCTCACCTGCTTTTCTAAGAGACCCAGGATCTTTTGGAGGAGGGCACAAGGCAGTTCTAGGTGGCACAGGGACTCTGTTAGCTGCTCCAGTGTGAGGTCATTTCACAGTGTGTCATAGAATACAACTCGGTTCTCATAAACTCCTAACCCATTTTTGTGAACATGGGCAATTATAAACAAACCCCCACCCAGGCTGAGATTTTTACTCGGTACCTAATTTCTACTCAGGTTGAAATGTGAAGCAAAGAAAATAAAACAGCTCTCCTCATCCTGCAAACTGGTTGCCTGGGGTATAATTATCTGATTAGTTTTGGCAAACTCTTGCTTGTATGTACAAATTTGGTTTAGAGGGCTCTTGTGACAGACAGCTGACATTCTTGTAGCTGCGTTTACTACCTAAAACACAGTGGAGAGCACTCCACAGCTGTGCTGTGGGCATGCGTGCATGAAGCACGTAGAACTGTGGGAATCAGTACCACAACCACCCGCTCGCGTGGTGTCTGCTTCCACCCCATGAAAGCACGTTCAGGCTATCACTGCGGTTCCAATCTGTCATGCAAATGTCTTTCCAGAAAAATCACAAAATCATTTTTGGCATGTTCTTAAAATTTTATCTTAAACCAGTAAGTTCTTAGGATTTTTTTTTTTTATCTCTGTGAAGCAGTAATTCTGACTTCGATTTCCAAAATGTCTGATTAAGTTCAATGTGGTGTGTGTGTGGGGGTTGCAATTGTAAAGCCAACACTTGAGAGTAAAGTCCTAACTAATAATGGGTGTAGAGCCAGTCTGGGCTCCATGGGACCCTGTTTCAGAAAACATAAGTTAACAAATACTAACGTGCTCTACTTTGTCAGTTGGACAGTGGTGGAAAGTTTAACGGCCCTTTTGCCTGCTGGGTTTAACTGGTTCAGTTTGCAATTAAGCACAAAGACTCAGGCAGCCAAGGACTGAGCAGGCAGCACAATTAGCTGCCTCATTCAGTGTTCTCATCACCCAGGGCTGCCTCTCACAGTAAAAACGTGGCACAATTTGTATCGGATTTTATTGGTCTTCCTACTGAAACAGAACTACATTATAGCTGTGACTTCTAATTGGACTAGAAGTGCGGCCTCCCCACTCCCCACTCCTTGCTGCTCTCACAACTGCTGCACACAGGATGTCTGCTGGGCTGCAGAAGAGGCTACAAACTCCTCATTTCAGTTACCCAAATGGTTCCCAAACAATGTTTGTCCTTGTCTTAAGAATTCCAAAACAGAAATAATGAATCAGTCTCACATAAGGATGTGTCTATTTCTAAGAAGAAATAAAGATAGTGCATTATTTCGAACATTTTTCAGCAGAGAAAATAAAATTATGTCACCTCCATTTTCACTTCTAAAAAAGAAAGATCTGAGGACTTAACATGAAGCACCTAAAGAGTTACTCATTGCAGAGCTGGGCTTATTGTTCTGCGATAAAATGCCTAGCCTTTCGGAGGCTCTGGGTTCCATGTTAAGTACAGCATTAAAACTGGGCAGTGATGGTGCACACCTTTAATCCCAGCACTCAGGAGGACAGGCAGGTGGAGCTCTGTGAGTTTGAGACCAGTCTGGTCTACAGAGCAAGTTTCAGGACAGTCAAAGTTGTTACACAAAGAAACCCTGTCTCAGGAAAAGAGAGAGAGAGAGAGAGAGAGAGAGAGAAGAAAAACAGAAAAAGTACAGCATTAAAATATTTAAAAGGTAAATAAATAAAATACAAAACCCAGAACAAATGAAAAAAACCTTGTCAATTTGGGCTTAACTTAATATCTGTATTTTACTTTCTTTTTGAGACAGTATCTCAGTTATTCCAGGGTTGGTCTCAAACTCACTCCCTTGTGGAAGCTAGAATTAACCTTGAGCTCATGAACCTCCTGCCTCCACCTTGTGGCTGAATTACAGGCATGACCCACAGCTCCTGGTGTGTGTGATGCTGGGGATGAACCCAGGACTTTCTGCGAGCTCGGCAAGCACTCAGATACAATTCTTAATATTTGTATTAATGATGGAATCACAAGGAACTGCATTTTTAAAAATGAGACCATGACTGAAATGCCTTGGCACCTGAGAGAATGCTGTCATCAGTATTGTCTAGTATAATCATTCAGTGCCCACAAGGGCTTCTCATATTGATGCCATTCAGCAAATGAATGGTTAAAAGAATCTGCACTTCTAGAACCTGTGTGACTGCTGACATGATTTACCTCTCTGGCAGCGTGAAATATGTCTGATCTGTCAGGCTTAAGAAGGGAAAACATTTCCTTGTGCTGTGATCTCCCAAAACAAAAGTCATTAGCAAGGTAAGGGATGTTAAAATGGGGGGCAAAAATAACATGAGAACCACCAGGACTCTGGAGCGCACACACACACACACACACACACACACACACACACACACACACACACACACCATGAAAATAAATATGGTTATTAAGTAGAAAAAATGATGAAAGATTTCCTACTTGGAAGAGACATGCCTAGTGTTAAGAACCACCCACTGCCAAGGGTCCCTGGTTGCTTCTACCATGTTCTAACTGTGCAATATGGAGGAAGTTAGCCTTACTGAGAAACATTTAAAAGGTTGTCACTCTGAATGTCCAGTTTTAGAAAAAAAAGAAAAAAAACCTGTCGGAGTTGTGTACTCCCTGAAGGCTCATCCTGTGTGACCACATTTGGAGACAGGTCTTTAAGGAAGGCATTATGGTTGAATGAGGTCATGAGGTTTGGGATCTAATCCAGTACCACTGGTGTTCTTGTAAGAGGAACAGGGCAGGGGGTAGGGAAACGGCCCAGGAAACAGAGTGCTGTGCTGGTGTCAAGTCTGGAGCTCAGATTCCCAGCACCCACTGGAGGAAACGACAGGCATGGTGACCTGTGCCTGCAATTCCAGAGCTCAGAAGGTTGAGATCAGACACCCAGAGCAAGCTGGCTAATCCAGAATGAGTTCTGGGTTCAGTTGAGAGACTCTGCCCCAGTGAGGGAGGAAGAATTCAAATGTTAGTCTCGAGCGTCTGCTGGTCGCCACACACATCCATGGCCACACGCGTGCAAACATGTATATACATATGCACACCACATGCGCATTCACAGAGAAGAAAGAAATGCAGAGGAGCCAACAGTAGAGTGGTCTTCTCCTTCTGTTTCCTCGTGCCGAGGGAGGACAGTGTGGGTGGCCACCTACGGGTCAGAGAGACAGCAGCACCTTCCCTCAGACTTGCAGTCTGTTGGTGAGGACACACTTTGTTGTTGGAGCCTTGGAAGCCCACTGTGCAACCCTTCATTTCCCCCTTTCTCTCTGTTCCCTCCATCCCAACTTAGCCTCCCTAGATCAGGCCCTCTCTTCTGGGAGCCCAGATGATCTGTTTACACACAGTGCAGGACTGGTCTGCAACATTTCAGACTCCCTACCCGAGAGGGCAGCTCAGGGTCTTTCTCCCTGACAGAGCATCATAAGCCAGACTTGCAGCTCAGCTCCTTTTCTTTGTACTGTTGTAACCTAGCCTGGACTGTGCAGTAATCAGCCCTAACGACGTGTGTCTATCTAGTCCTTGTCAGCCACTGAGGAGCAGCTGGGACTGTACCTCGCTCATCTCACTGGGTTGTCTGGGCTGAGCAGGATGTCATAAGTTAGCTGATACAAAGGATGTAACACATTAGCTGATATAAAGATACTCCATGTAGTGTATCTCATTATACCTTAAAGAGAATTCTGCACATTGTATCCGACATTCCAACCAGTAGGATTCATTTAAGACAAGGCTTTTCCAACAAGGAGATTAAAGTTTATTTCGGGAGGTCAGACATTCAGTTGAAAGCTGTGCTGTGACAGATTTCTGGATTTCACAGTTACTCATTACCGAGTTTCTAAAAAGTGGCTTATGAATTTTCCATTAGCTTGGAAGGGATATCCACCCACTGTACCAAACCCACTTGCATGTTTACGGCTATGGGAAGTTCAGGTACAGCCCAGGAGGAGGTCCTGTTCCCAAGAGACCAGGAGAAGGCCTTGTTCCCAGGAGATAAGCTCCGTTTATGATTAAAAGGAAGGGAGTGAATGCACTAGTCTTCCTGGCACCAAAAGGAGAGGGTGAGAAACAAGGATATTTTTATGAATGTTCAAGCTGCTTGGATGAATGGTCTCAATTTGATGATGACAATTATTATTTATTAAGGTTTATAGTCTATGAAAGTAAATGGCTTTTTCTCATTAGTGTGTAGCTGGCCAGTGTGGTTATGCCCTTTGATGGAGAAAGTTGCTGCTTTGGTTTTAGACTCTTGACCTCAGGATGCATAAAATGAGGTCAAAGAAAATTAAAACCAGAGTATTAACGAATGACGTATTGAATTAAAGACATTATAGTTCATATTCATAACTGCATTCAAACTTTCTATAGAATTACAGTTTTTATAAAGGTTTATTTATTTGTGTTTATGGTGCAGGTAGGAGCAGGCAGGAGCGCAAACACAAAGGCCACAAGAGGGTGTCGGATCCCTCAGAGCTGGTTAGAGTAGTTTGTGGAAAAGCCTGGCTTCTTATGTATGTGCTGGGATCCAAACTCATGATTGTATCAGCAAGTGGTCTTCACCCCTGAGCCATCCCCAACCTCAAACACTGTGTTTTAAATGTGATATAAAACTTAAAATTTATCATGCAGCAAGGTCAATGCAATATGAATATTAGGAGAAACTGAGCAAAGCAGGAGAGGAATTACATAAAGGTTACTTTCGACTCAATTTTTAGTAAACCAAAAGCTGCTGGACGTGTGAGGTCTATCCACCGAAGATACGTCAACAGCTTTAAGGGGTAGGAATTTTCATCTCCAGAAGCTGAGAGCAGAGTGCAATGCCTAAGCTCACCATCCCTACAGTTCACTCCCTCTCTTTGGGAAGAGATGTAAGCCTGTTTACAATTTTGCTCCATAGTCATCTTCACAGTCTCTGAATAAATCAGGAGTAAAAAAGTAAGATAACCCACCAGCAAATGCTCAACCAAGAGTGACATGGCTCCATGCAGATGAACACGCTCCCTGGGCTTACATTTTGCTTTAAGGTGAAGACTGACAAGCTGTGGACCTTTCCACCAACCCCGTTGTCACGACAAAGCTGCAGTTAATGGGCTGGTCCTTTGGTAAATAGAGATGTCCCTGTGCAAAGAATAATGAAAACCATTTCTGGACCAAGCCTGCCATCAGGGAGGAAACCACTGGCACCTGCACATGTGCCCCGACTTTCCTGGTGAGATAGCAGTGAGGTGTGGCCAGAGTCTGAGACCTTCGATGGTTTCAGAAATTCCTGGCATTTGATACAGGGCCATTTCTCCAAAACCCTTCCTTCCGTTTCAGTGTGGTAACCATGGACCTTGGCACTCATTCATCCTCTGGATTCCGCTATTGGGAGAGAATGGGAAAGAAGGGAAGACTTTTTTTCCTTTTTATAAGTTAAAGTAAATAAATAGTATCTATTTATATAGATTGAAATCCTAGGATAAATAAAGAGCCCTAATTGTGTGGATCAAAAGCCAACTATTTGGTAAATGCAAAAACACACATGACATATTTTTCTTATAAAAAATGGGCTGAGAGCTCATAGTTCTTAAACCAGGGCACATGGATTGTTAGCTTACCTTCTCTGGTCTGGCATGTTCCTTTTGCTGGCAAAATGTTTGGCTTGCACAGAGAAATTTTGATGAGATGTCTGAGTTTGATTAACTATGCCTTTATGAATAACATCCTCGGAGAACTCCAGGCTGGGTTCAGACACTGGACTGCTGCAGTCACGGGGTTTGCTGTTTGGCAAAGCTGTCCCTTGCAACAGACTCTGAAAGTCATAACTGTTCATCACTAACAGGCGCCCTGTTCCTTGGGAAGGCTAAGAGCACTAAAGCTTTCATTTTGCTCACTGCTCAACTGGTTCTTAAGTTTTCTGAGAAGAATCAAATCCAGTTTGATCTGCAATTCATTTCCTACTAGGAAGTGGCTGACCAAACAGGCTTGAGATGTCCTCGATTCATGAAGACAGCTAGCCAGGAGGAGAAAGTTCCTAATGGCTCCTTCCACATGCTGTATTTCCCACTGACTTTGTTACAGAGCTCTCTTAAAGTATACCTATCTGTGGAGGATTCTGATCACTGAACCAACCTTGGAACATGTGTGCGCCACACTCATGCAGATTTAGCTACAGGGTGGAGGAATTTTCTCATTTGGTCCATCTGCCAGTTGGTAGATGTGTGCGGGTGGAGAGTCAAATGAGAACTCACGTTGTTTTCCTCCTCAACAGAGACCACCAAGCATGGGGAAGCCATTAATCTTTCTTGTGCAAATTGAGAGCCATGGATGCTAGTACGAAACCATTTCCCTCAAGAGTTGCACAGCTCATTTGAGTCCCAGTGCAAGTCTGTTGGCTTTGTAATGGCAGCTGGTGTGATCATGTCAAGTCTTTTGGCTTTGTTTGGTGGCTGGTGTCCATGTCAAGTCTATTGGCTTCATAATGGCAGCTAGTGTCATCATGTCAAGTCTTTTGGCTTTGTAATGGTGGCTGGTGGGATCATGTCGCAGTATATCAGAATGTCTTTGCCTTTTATTCTTCATAAAGCAAACTCAACTTGGAATCATGAATGGTGTGGGTTATAATTAGTTTATGAGTATACATTTTCAGAAGGAAGTGTCCGCCACAATGTACAGCATTGGTAATTCCACCAAGTTTTCCTTCACCGTGCTGTGCAGCTGCATGACACTCATGCTGTGCCCTGACGCTCCATCAATTCCTGCAGAGGAGGCCAGAGTCTCGGTGGGACTGTGTGTGATAGGAATACATGTTTGGGCAAAAAGGCAGATTATTTTGTTGATGTTTTGTTTCCCAAATCAGCGGCTTCTCCATGACAACATTGTCTAGAACACTCATCTTTATGGAGTTCACCCCTGAGGGACACTACACGGTGGCTAAGCAGTGCTCCTAGGCAGGCAAGCTCACCTGCAGAACTTACATGGTCTTGTGCTGTGGAGATAGTACCCTGCCCGCCATTGCTATCTAAAGAAGTGCTGCAGCCGCTCAGGCCCAGTGCCTCTGTTTAGCTGCTTAGAACAATAGCTCTTGGTTTAGATCTTGGATCTGAAAGATCTTAGATCTTTCAGAAACCCTGGCCATGTAGGAGTAAACAAAACTTCCCTCAGCTCTGTACTTCTCAGCAGATCAGTAGAAAAAAACACCAACTTTATCTTCAACTCAAAATACCATATAGGCAAACTTGTGGGCAAGTGGGAGGCCATAATAAAATCTTCTTCAAACCGGCAAAGTGATAAAATATTTATCTACCTCAAACTATGTTCTTTTGAACAGATTTTTGAACATATAGTCAGAGTAAATCCAGAAAAGAAAAACATAACTCTCATGAAAACTATGATGCCTTGTCCCAGACATAATAACAAGAACACAATAGAGAAATAGAGACTGCTTGCAGTGAAGTACAAAATTCTGAGGCCCTTATAGAGGCAGGCGGCCAATGAGAAAGCAAAGACTGCCTGCTCATCCTTGCTGTGCTCTTCAGGTATGAAGACTTAAGGTATGGATAAGGCCTGGGTATTCAAGTCCTGCCTTGAAATCGTAAACAGCGCACAGGGGTTGCTCATTGCGTTACTAGGATCTGAGGAGTCGAATCGGGGCTGCCAGGTATTACCAAGGAAACTGTCATCCCCTCTTAGTCTCATGAATGAGGGAATTTAAGAACGGACCCAAAAGGAAACACAAGGACAATTTTACTTAGAGTGGAAAAGGAAAACTTCAGGGCAGGCAAGCCGTCAGTCTTGGTGGCTTCTCGGAGGAGGAAGATGGAGAAGAGAGAAAGCCCCGGCATTTGAGTGAAGCTGGTACAGAGGCTGGTGATGCAGCAAAGAGTCACATGGACGGCAGGACACTTTAGAGAAAGAGCACTGTGTTATAGAAAGCACACTCGGGCTCTTACCGGAGTCCAAAGGAACCACATGGCCACCCTGGAGTGACTTCACAGAGCTAGGAATTCTGGGAAAGCAAACTACGTTCTCTCATTAAAGGGAAAGTGACTCTTCCTATTGCTTTAGCATCGCTTAAGGGAGCCCTGATCCTCTGGACAAGTATTCTTTGGCCAGATAACTGGCATGCCAAACTGAATCAACTCTCAAGGGGGGGGGGGAGACCTAGAGGTAAATTCCATCTTTCACGTTTCCTGAATAAAATACAAATCTTTATTTCTCAGAAGAAGGGAGGAGGCATGGAAGTAAGAAATAACAAAATAGGAAGTTTAGATACTGAGTGGGCTAATCAAAGCAGTAAATACAGTGGGTTACTTGAGGATCACAAGCTGGCCAGCAGAGGCTCTTGGGTCAGGGCTGCTACTGTATCAGGATTGGGTAGCACTTTAGTAAGTATTCCTGGTTATAATCAGCAGAAATAACCTCTGGCTCACTTAAGAAGACAAGGTGGATGCCGTGGAGGACTGAAGCATCAGAGGCTTTGCGGCCAGGGTTAGCTCTGAAACCCACACTGCAATTACTCTATAATCACTGACTTCACTACTGACCACAAGGCAGGCTTATTAAACCATGTACTCGGAGTGCTGAGCAGCTGACTGCTGCCTCATGACCTCAGTCAGACGACTACAGATGTGTGCCTGGGTCTTCATCGCTATGCCATGTCTAAGGCAACAATCAGCCTTAAGGGGCCGAGTTCACGTGTGCCAGGCCGGAGACAAGCTGAGAAAGAGGTGGTTGTGATTTTCAGTGACTTTAAGAAAAAAAAAATCTACTTCTGCTTCTCAGTTTAAAAAGTGGGAAATTGGGGCTGGAGAGATATCTCAGAGCTTAAGAGCACTGACTACTCTTTCAGAGGACCTAGGTTCAAGTACTAGCACGTGGTGGCTCACGACTCTGGGATAGTTTCCCCTCTTAAAAGACTATACTTCTCAGGTTGCCTTGCGGCCAGAGGTGGAGCTATGGGAGGAAGCATACAGCAATCATTTCCGTCCCTTTAAAGGAGTACAGCCATATTTTCCTAGAGGAATTCTCTCATCAATCTTTATGGGGATGGAATACAAGACTCAGTTTCCCATTGGCAAGGTTATGGTTCCTCACAGTGTGATCAAGCTCCTGTCTGTCGAAGGTCAGGTGCCCCTGCCTTGGTCTGCCTTTCCGTCTCTGTAAGAAGCCTCAGAAATCTAAAAATGTGTGTGCAGGTGTCCTTGAGGGCCAAAAGAGACCATAAATTCCTTGGAGTGGAAATTGCAGGCAGTTGTGAGCTGCTCAGCATGGGTTCCCCGGAAAACCAAGCCTCTTAGTCACTGAGGTTTATCTCACTTCCCTATCTTTAATTAATTTGTAGATTTAAAACATTTTAATTTTGTGTATATGGATGTTTATGGGTCTGCATGTATGTCCGTGTACCATATGTGTGCTAATGCCAGAAGAGGGCATCAGATACTCTGGAATTAGAATTACAGATGTTTGAGAACTGACTTGTGGGTCCTGGGAATTGAAACAGGTACCCTGGAAGAGTGTAATTACTGAGAAATCTCTCTAGCCAAACATAACTCTTTTTAAAATAAATTCTTTTAGAGCTTTAGTGTTAACAAATTTAAACACATGGGCATTTTAATGGTCTCAGATATTTATTGAATGGATCCAGTTTATAGATAGCATAAGCTCTAAAAGTCAAGGAGTCAAAGTGACGTGAAAGAAGGGAAGGGAGAATTATGGAAGAATCTCTTGAAACTTCTAGAACAAACTCATGTACAATATGTGGGGTACAAGAAATATTAAGTCTGAGACATATTTTAGTAGGAAACATTCTGGTCCAAATAAATTTAAAGGAATATGGGGCATACAGAAGAGCCAGCATTCCATGCTTTGATCTGAGAAACAGGGCCTGGGTAGGTCAGGAGAGAACAGACTGATGGGGCATGGAACGTCTCAACTCAGGGAAGCCATGTGGTCCAAAGCATTCATGAAACAAATACATTGTGTGCAGACAGTCTCGCTGATTACATCGTTTAGTGCAACTGCAGTAGAGTGTATGTGTGTGTGTGTACGTACGTACATACAGGAGAGGTAGGTGACAGCAATGGTAAGGTACACAGGAACAATGAAAATCCACCCCTCTCTTCAATCACACTTTTCAGGAGGGAAATATCAAAGACAGTGAGAATTGGTAGCTCAGATTACAGAACACAAAGATGGGAAATCTATCTTCTTCTTTAGAACAGCAGCAACAACAAAAGGTCAGGGCTTTTAGAACAGGGATGCTTTATTTCCCAGCCCAAAGTGCAGAGCCATCTGGTGCAATCTTGGTCCAGGCAGAAGGGCTGGGCTGGGCTGGGTGTGGCAACTGAGGTCATCCTGACTCTCACTGAGGGATGAGTCTGGGAGGAGGGACCACCCACCCCAGGCTTCTCCAGTTGCAGCTGAGATCCCAGAGCTGTGAAATGAACTCAGAGCTGGCCACAGGGGACCCATCTCCAGTACCCAGTGTGGGGGCCACAGCCTGGAAGGGGACAGCTTCAGCAGCGCCTGATCAGATGCTCTGAGCTTGAGTTCTTTTATCACCTCAGGGGTGTGTCTCTGGAAGCTGACAAAACACTTAACAAATAGTTCCCAATGGTTTCACTTCAAGATTTCAGATAAACATGATTTGCCTTCGTTTTGTGATGCAAGACAGCTTTAGAAATTATTGTTAGGCCCGAGAGCATCACATCACATTCTAGCCAGACAAGACTGGAAGTCAAGAAAACATCTCAAACAAGTTATTTGACCTCTCCAAACTCAGGCCTGATTGGGGATGGCATGTGTTTCTTCTTCTCATTAGAAATCCCAATGATTACATATCTGAGTTCAGTCAATCCATTTTACTTCCTAGATGTTATTTATCTCTTTCTATCTTTAATGAGAGACAAAGCCAACTGTGGCAAGTTTTAAAGAGTAAAATATTAAGCTTCTGTCACTTTTTCCACCAGGAAAACTCAGGAATTGTATATACAGATTAGCCTAAGATAGAAATGTATAGGTGTGTATGTGTGCATGTGCGTATTGCACTTGAGTGACTTAAAAAACACACCTCAGTCAGACTTCACAGCCTGTTATCCAGAACTCTGAAGACAGAGGCAGGAGAATCGTAAGTTGGAGGCTATTCTGGGCTTTTTCTTATCTCAAAGCAAACATAAAACAATAACATCAAAATCTATCAATGAATCAATCACTCTTCACACTATTCATAAGAGCCCAAAGTAAAACAACCTAAAAGTCCACTAAGCGATGAACGAACTGGCTGTAGTGAGTTACCAAGTCGCCATGAGTGAATAACACAGCTGCGAGGGAGACTCTGCCATCCATTCTGAGTGGGAAAGCCTGGTTGCAGCAGGTCACCCAATGTAGGAGGCATGTGGACGCAAAGTATCAACAACAGGCACTCCATACATGTGGAAAGTAATTATTTACCTTCTTGTATAAAAAAGGACAAGGCAAACCTATTTTCCTCTTCTTAAGCTCTGTGGTGAGAGCCCTTTGGAAAAGCAAGAGAAAAGCATGTAGACTTAGTTAACGCATGTTACATGTGGCAGAGAAGTCTTCCTGAGAAAATAAAAGCACAACGGAAGGGCAGCTTGACACCTTCTGTTATTATATTGATAAAGAGTGGAAAGTCGTGGGGGAAAGAATGTCAGGGAAACCTGCCAAAGCCTGCCTGTCCAGGGCCCCTGGTCCCTTCATCCCGGAAAATAGGATGCTAAGGAAGAGTCTCCTGGGTGGAGGTTTGTGACCGGACACAGGGCAAGATCAGAGACAGAGGTCCGAGGGAAGAGCTGTCTTTGAAATGATTTTTTCTGTAGCATTAACATCAACGAAAAGTATAGTCAATGGATTTCTCATAAACTATCGGTTACAGTTCTAGAGATCTGTATTCACAATGGGCTCACTCATAGTTTAAAGAAAGCCAAGGGGACACATAGCCTTGATTCTTGCTTTTCATAGGCAGCCGGCTTCTTAGAAAAGCTACTTAGATAATCTCATACCTTTATGATTTGCTGCTCAGATCACAGGGAAGCAGTGGATCCCCTGGCCCTACACTCACCCCAGGGTGTCTCAGGGACTGTGTCCGGATATCGCTCTTGCAAATGAACCGGATAAGATGGGGTTTTCTCCACCTTTGCTGCCAAGTGATTGAAGCTGCCGTGACGTCATACAAAGATCCATGTATTTGAGCAATAGAAAATTCTCAGTGAACATGAAAAATTATCAGGGCAATCCATAGATTCCCCTAGTAGCTATGCTTAGTGCCAAGATAATTATAGTTTCCTATACCACAACATTTTTCAGTAGAATTAGATTTCAAAATGTATTTCTTCATTGAACCCTAAGATCAAAAGAGCCAACTGTACATCACAGATAAAAGTTCAGATTTCAGCCGTGGGCAGCTGAGTGTGTGTGCTAAATGACTTGGAAGCAAGGGTCACCTATGGGATATCACACACTTCTCTAAAATGATGTGATACCCCTATTTGCAGCCTAATATTAAGGAGATTTAAGTAGCCATTAGCTTGGCCACTGAGCTAGGACACTCTCATTATATTTAAACATCGTCATGTACCATGTAAAAATCTTTAGGTCAGGGACAGACCTCAGAGATGATAGGTTATCCCATGGTGATGTCACAGGTGTCTCTAGGTATAGTCTGATACTTGAACAAAGCTGACGTTGTCTAATGATAACATGCTTTAAAGTGTCCCCATCATCAAATGACACAGGAGTAGACCTCCAACAATGGGAACTGTGAGCAAGAATTTACTTCAACACGTGGAAATACTTCTTCATGTTTCTTGACCACCTCGGTAGGTTAATGTTTTCATAGTTCCATAGATACTTATTTTTTATTACTTGAGATGACTTATTAGGACAGAGAGCCACTGACTGCTTTTAAACATTCCTTATATTTTGTGAATATAGCTGGGCTTTCTAAATAGTCATGCTGTTCCTTTGCTTCAGTTTGGGAAATGCTGTGATGGAGGCTCTGATATCTGCCACTCTGTTTCCTCTCCCTGGTTCTGAGCTAGTTGAGTTAATTCCATGGGAACCACATTCTTTCCTATATTATATATAAAGCTGATATTGGAGCATTGAGCTTTTATCCACAATGTCAGTGAACACTCTTTGTAGATCTAAAATAGAACAAGGTGAGACACCCAGATACAGGCAGTGCTAGGAATCAGTGTGAGGAACGAAACTCTGCAAATTTTCTGGAGGCAGCTGTCTCCCATGAGGAGGAAGATGTATCTAAGTCCTGGGTTTTCAGGATGTTGTCCCAACACCTGTGGCAGAGGCATTAAGGAACTGGCTGAAAATGCAAGCAGCCATGGCCCCTTTGAGGTTACTGCATCAGAAATCCTTGAGGGGAGCCAGTAGTCTGCCTCAAGAGCTGTCCTGTTTGTGTTTTCTTACAGCGAGGGTTTCTTTGTGTTAATGCCCTAATTTATTGTTGCTCTGGTTTCTTCTCTCTGTTTTATACCTATCACTGTGACCAACGTTTGGCTGTGCATTCTTACTTAGTGTCCCATGCTGTGTGCTTGACACACATTTTCAAATAAACTCTGGGGGAGGGCATATATTTTATTGAAAATTGTTTTATATGAAAGGGTTAAACAGAAAATATTGAAGCCAACCTCTCAGAGACATTCATTTAATTTATAAATTGGATAATCACGGCATGCACTGGCCACAGAAACACCGGCTACTGCTTTCCTCTTGGATGGTTTGCACCAGGACCCAGTGCTGACCCACATGACCTTTTTCTCCAGCTTTTCCTGCAGCATGATCTGCTCAACCTTCTGATGGAAGAGAAACCACCAGCCATACAGACCTTCCTTAAGAGAAGGGTTTCTTAAGACAAAACAGCTTTGGGTATCAACCCATGAAAGCAGACACAGCTACAAAATGGGTCCTGTTTGGTGCAGATGGACTTTTACACACTGGGAGATGTCTTCCAATTCCAAAAAGGATTTTCAAATAAAAAGATATAGAGTCCACAATTATTTTCAGTTCCTGGGTGGTCAACCTGAAACAGTTCATCTCTGGCCTGGCCCTTCCCTTCCTTCCTTCTTTCCCACCCACACCTTCCCTCCCTCTTTTCTTCCTTCATCCTATCTGTGTGTCTGTCTATCATCTGCTGTCTGTCTATCTACCTACAGCCATCTATCATCTTCTATCTATTATCTACCATCTACCTATCAATCATCTATTAGCTATCATCTGTGTATCATCTATTTTATCTATTGATCTGTCTTTTTGCCTGTCAGTCATCTATTCCTTCATCCACTCTCTCACTTGCTCGCTCACTCGCTCACTCACTGTGATGCTGGACCTTGGGCAAGCTAGACAAGCATTCTACCAGTCCTTAGTTGCAATTGGTTTTGCTGTTTTGTTTTGTTTTTCTAGACAGGATTTCACCATGTAACCCAGACTGGCCTTGCCTTGAATTTGTAATCCTTGTGCCTCAGCTTCCCAAGTGCTGGGGTTGCAGTCATATGCCACCATGACCAGCTTCCCCTGACTTTGCAGGTTCGGTCTACCTCATTCACAAGCCTTTAAGAGTCGTTGTCCTATCTTTACTGAAGGCTTGAGACCTTTGGGGCACGGTGGCTCTTTTCCTCTTTGTACCCTCTTTACTTCGTGTCCTCCCCATCCCCATCTCAGCTGGCTCTGGTTTTTATATCTGTTCAAATTCTGTTTGGGGACTAGATATATAGAGAGAACCACAAGGGAAGGAAGTGTGGAAGGGGTTAGGGAGGGAATCAAAGGAAAGAAGGAGGAAAATATGAACATTTTACATATATATGTGTAATGTAATCTATGTGTACACACACACACACACACACACACACACACACACACACACACATATATGTAACTAGCTGGTAGATGAGAAATGCTGGGTCTCCCAATAAGGATAGAGGAAGTCTAATCTGTCAAATCAGTCATGACTCAGAAAGAATGCTAGCACCCAGGGTTGGCATGACTTTAGCAAAAGAAGCAAAAAACTTATACTTCTTAAGGAGCTGAATTCATTCCTCTGTCAAGGGGGATTGACAATACATGCAAAAGCTTTGTGAAGTATAGAACGGTCAGCCAGAAATCTTAAGAATTTATTTTCCAACGTGATTGGAGAACCCAAAGGTAAGGTGTACTTGAGGGTTCATTTTGATATTTTATGACATTGAAAGTCAGCTACCTACTGAGCCAGACATGTCTTAGCAATATTTGAAGAGCATTTGGCCATAGCAAGTGGAGGGAACCACATCAGACTTTGAGATAAGACTTTCTTAGGACTAAACAACCATTCCTATGACTGTTTATGATATTCTAAACTTAGCCATTGCTGAAGATGGGTAATGTTGTCCAGCCAGCAGAAACTACATATCCATGGACCGGAGTACTCTGCCTGCTGTTGGAACACTTGGGAGAATGTTTTCCTAGAGTATCCTGGCGTGTGACAGGTGTCAGTGTGCCTTAACTTTTCTTCCTTAAGTGTGCAACCTCCTGGGAAAGGATGAATTTGTTTGAATTTCTATGAGCTCAGCTGTGAAGCTACAACTCACTCTGCCCATGCTTAAAGTGACGCAGAATGCCCACCAGCTCACCCCCTTGAGATGATAAAGAAGAATTTCAAGCATAAATGACCACAGAACTTAAAGCAACATAAGTCTCTCCCCCTTCCCTGCCCCCCCGACTCCATTTCTCCTTCTGTCAATGCACGTGCTCATCATGCTGCGAACCAACCTCTGCTAACACCCCACATGTAAATCTTCTAGTCATATGACCTGTGCAGTCCATGGTTCCCTCCTTCCAGATGCACTGAATCCTGGACCCGGCTGTTCTTTGTTTGCTCATGCCCACCTTTTTGCAGTTGGTGTGGCTCAGGCCAGCCAGCTTGGGGTTGAGAAAACGAACTTGGAGTAAGGAGCTTATGAAAGAAATGTCACACGTCACAAAGAAAGGTGTCAACCCCACAAACAGAAGATGGCTGCAGCCCAGAGTTTAGGAAGGAGGGTCTCCTACAGTGGTCATCTGATAGTGACTCATGAGACTCTGCCTGAATCACAGGCCACAGCAGCCAAACACCAAAGAATGTTTCATCAATTGTTGATTGAGTTTTCCCTTTGAAACTGTGTTTTACATCATAGTCCAGGGTAGCTTCCAACTCTGAAGTCTTCCTGCCTCTCTTCCTTTTGTCTTTTTCCATTTTCATGTGTGTGTGTGTGTGTGTGTGTGTGTGTGTGAGAGAGAGAGAGAGAGAGAGAGAGAGAGATCACTGTATGTGCATGCCTCTGCATAAATATTTGCTCAGAGGCCCAAGGTTCATTCCAGAAATCATCTTCAATATTGCTTTCGCATTATTCATTGAACCAGAGTCCCTCAATCAAACCCAGAGCTTGGCAGCATGATTATTTCTCCTAGCCAGCTTGCTCTGGGGATCCCCTGTCTCCTCTTTCCAGAGCTGGAATTACAGACAGCAACCACACCCACCTGACATATCATGTGGGTTCTTGGGATCTGAACTCTGGTCCCCACACACTCCATGACTTTAACGTGGCGGCATCTCCCCAGCTCCTGTCTATCTCAGTCACTTTAGTGTTGGTATTACAGGTACTGCTGGCCCCAAAATGCCTCTGGCCCCAAAAGTACTTCTGCCCACACAAATGTCTGTTTAGCTTTGGACTGACGCTACTCGTGGTATTAATCATTGTGGCCAAGGACTATTTTTCCAAAATATCTGGTGCAATCCTCCTAATGTTATCGTTAATAACTTCCCTTGCCTCAAGCCCCTTGAACTTACCCACAGTTCACCGTGGCACGTGTAGCTTCACAGCGACGCTCCCTTCTCCCCATCCAATGCCAGAACTCTGCAGAAAATCCGCCACTCCCACTTATTTCCTTTTATTTAGGGTGTCGGATTATAACAGCTAAGCCCATGCCCCAACCTTATGGGAGGAACGTTCACTCAAGGAGACACGGAGGGAGAGGGAAGCATGTGCTGCAGCAGGCCTGGTTCCGTAGCTCACCTCCTGAGAGCCTGGTCGCTCATATCTGCAGAGCAGAGCCTCAGCAGGTGGTGCTGGTGTGCAGAAGAGGCCCTGACACAGGTGTGCAAGCCCACTGTTTATATCAGTTCCCATCCTGGCTCTTTCTCCTGCCCTACAGCGCTGTGGCAAGCTGGGGAGAATGCAAGTCTTCTTTCAAGTATGATTGTCTTCACCACCTGCTTGTTGAGCAATAGGCAGCAACACAAGGGAACACAATGGAGTCACGGAGGGCAGGAGATGCCCGCAGCAGCCTGTCTGAATAAACTGTTTAAGATGATAACACGTGTTTACATGAGCACATTCAAATGAAATCACAGAGCTATCTTTCAACAAAGAGGGCGGCCACTTGCGTGGATCCAGCTAGTGGCTAAGCTGACTTAACTGCTTTCGTATACAAAACTGTGCCCTGTATACAGCATGCTCAAGGCGATACTTTTTTTTCTTTTTTTTTCTTTTTTTTTTTTTATCTTTTTGGAACATAACTTCATTCTATGGTGTATTTTCTCGGCAGTGTAATGAGCCAATTTTAAAGGAGATGAAAGCAAGGAGGATGACAAGTCTGGCTCTGGGGAACCTCATTCTTGTAGATTTCCATCTTCTCCGTCACGACATTCCTTTTGTTAACCTCAGGAGATTACGTGCAGACCAGCTTCGGGGTGCATTTTTGCTTCACTTCACAATGACCGATTTGTAGCATGGATTTCTCATCCCATCCTCCTACCCGTGGTGATGATTTCATGTCTTCCTGAGCCCCAACCTTACCAGCCCAAACCCAGTACAGGGAAAGGCATGACCCCCATCTGCCATTGACTAACTCAGGGTCTGTATGGTTTTGCACAATGGCTTCTCACTTGCCCACCCACCCACTCACTCACCCATCCACTCCCCACCCACCCACTGGGATGTGGAGCTGAGAACCAGGTTAGGAGAAGAATGATGGATCTCTGTGAGATTGATGGGGTTCTACAAGAAAGAAATTTCTGTTAAAAAAGAAAAGCTGTGCGAGTTCCTGAGTTCCAGGGTGGAAGCAGGAAGCAGACCTTGTGGGAGTTCCTAAATCCTGAAAAGGACCATCCTGGAAGGCTTCATCACACACTAGAGGACCAGTGTTCATTCATTTTTAGGGACTGGAAAACCAGCACAGATGTCTGTTTGCATGTACCACCACCAAGACGATCAAACCATCAACAAGACTGTCACCACAGAAGCTCAGCTCTTCTGATGGGGAAGCAGGAGAGTGACCAACGGATTAAAGATCTAGACTGAAGGAGGAGCTCATCTAAAGAGGATCCCAAAAGAGGAGGCAGGAGGGTCATGCTCCACATGGACCTGGGCAACAGCCTAGGTCCCTTTGTCCGCAGGAAGCCTAGGAAGGCTGGTGCTTCCCCAGAATGTCTTTATGCTGTAAGGTGGTTGTGTTGATGCTACTGTTTACCTCTTGTCACACCTTACTGTAGTCTCTGCCATTGCTGATGCTCACCTCATAGTCCAGATGGTAACCCCTTCCCATGTAACTCCTCTCTAAGCACCATTCCTCCCAAACAATATTGACAAGTGACGTTCATTAGTGATGATCAGGTGTGGGGAGATCCGGGGTGCTTGTGGAAAGGCTGCAGAGAAACGCCAGAGTCAATTTTCACTGGGGGGTATCTACCCTTGCTTTCTAGATAGAACTTAGCTCTAGCCAGCCACCACTCTGTCTTCCCCTGTTGGCCCCCAAGTGACTGACACTCAACATCTTGGACAGAGTTTAGCTTTCCCATTGTTAAGAGTATCTAATCCATGTCCCCAGGGCTACATTTTCCTTCCTCAAACATTTAATAAGGTTATTTTCCTAAAAATGACCATTCTTTCCCTAAGATGAACTCTGGAACTATTTGCTATTTTTTTCAGGGGAAATGGAATTTAGTCTGTTATATTTTGTGGTTAAGTAGTTATTTTTCTGGTTTACAACTTCATAGCTTAAAGCTTAGGAAAATGTTATGATGCCCACAGTTTGTTTCAAAGACTAGGATAGGCGCCGAGCCAGTGTTCAAATCTCAAGCTGGTTTTGCCTCATCTTCGTATTTTTGCCTTTCTTCACACATGATTGTGCCTGTGTGATCTCCTTCCTGTCCTCCTGAGTCATTTCCATAGGGGTGATAGGCGATCTCTTGATCTTGGCCTCAGACTGCCCACTCGTCAAACCCATTAAGAACAGCTCTTTGTACCCCACCTGGTTCATCACTGAGATTTCCCTTCCTGTTGGCATATGCCCACTTTACCTTCCTTCTTACTCAACTCGGATGCCACACACATACTCACAGGCCTTTGTTATCTGCACAGAATCCCTTGCTCCCGCAGGCAGTTTGGAGTCACAGTTTGTCTTTAGCCCTGTGTCCCTTCAGTTTCTAGGACAAAATGTTCCTTGGTCAGTGTCTGTCATGTTAAGGGGAGTATGAACTTTAGTTGTTGAAAATATATTTAAATCAATCTGTTTTTAACTCATCTAAGAATTTAATTTGATATAATCAGATTCTTGACAATTGATGGCTGAATGCAGGGAGCGTTTGGTTGCTATGTTAGGGTTTTCCAGAAGAGAGAGAGAGAGAGAGAGAGAGAGAGAGAGAGAGAGAGAGAGAGAGAGAAAGGAGAACTTGTTGGTTTATCTGAGGAACTGATGCACATGTTTTTTGGGGGGGCTAGGTCCTAAAGTGGCTATCTAAAACTCAAGAAAGTGGATGGTGTTGCTTGCCCAAGTAGAAAGGTCTGCAAAGCAAGGAAGACTTGGTGTGACTCAGTCAGAGGCTGAAGGCCCCAGAGTAGGCAGAGTGCCAGCCTTCTATCTGCCGTACCAGCCCTGCGGGCATCCAGTAGATCGGCCCCACCAACTCCAGCCTCCTCTGAAACCCCTCACAGACTTACTCAGACTTAGTCTCCTGCCAGCACCATCAGGGCTGGAGTAGAGGTGAGCAGTGGAGGGGACGGAGGGACCACAAACAGGCACGCAGATTACAGACTCGTTTTGTTTTGTTGAGACAGGATCTCACTATGTAGCCCAGGATGGCTTTGACCATGAACTCCCTCTTGTCTCAGCCTGTGAAGTGCCGGGGTTGTGGAGTGTGTCAGCGCTCTCAGCTTAGAGTCCAACCTTGGGCAGTGCCTGCTTTCCTTCCTGTCATACTCAAGCGTCTGCTTCAGCAACTCATGTTCTCATGAGGTCGTGCAGATATGATTGCATTTTTCTTCTTTCTTACTCCATCCTAAGGAGTTAAAAAAAACTGTTAAGACATTTTGGACCATGTTCAGGGGACACGTGAAGCTGGTCATCTCAATCCCTTCCTGCTCCCGGTGACCTGCAGGACTTTCGACTCCTATGTCCCCTCTTGTTTCTGAAATAACTATGTTCAGGAATTTAAGAACCAAGAATTCCAGGCATGTTTTATTGTGAGTGTTTTGGGGTATGCCATGATTCTCAAGTGTTCTTAATAACATTTTCAAATGAGTTATAAACATTAAGCACTAAATTAGTAATGAATGTTTTCACTTTCTTTAGGGGGTATTAAAAGAAAATAATAATTTCAAGTCCTTGGCCAAGACATTTCCCAATCTCCTTGTAGTACCTGTGGGACTGGTGGACCTTCTCCTGTCCCTAGATCTGCCCTAGCTACACATCCACAGGGATGCCAGGTGAGTACCCAAGAGCTGGGCAGATGAAGGCTGAGCAGTCACTGATGGTGTGACTCCCTGGCACTTCTGTCTCCCTCTCACTTTTGAGGTGGGAGCAGTGTATGCTGGGGGGCTCCAGAAATTTAGAAACAACTCTGGCAAAGCTCAGATTCGCCAAGCCTACTGCTCTTGCCAGTCTTTCCCGAGGCATTTAGTTGGCGCTCTATTCCATTGCTTTTAAATTTCTAGAGTTATTTCAGTCTACCACATAATTTAACCCTCAATTATGTGCCTTTTCATGTTGATATGATTATAATCAGGCAGTACGGGTGGTTTCCATGACATTGGGCAAAGAGCTGATAATCTCAGATTTGTACACTGACTGACAGTCCTCAAATCACATGTTAACTATAGCTGTTTCTCATGTGGATATGACCTGGGGCAAGCAAACGGAAAACAGGCAAATAGCATGGTAACATACGTTATCATTTTTAATTTTATTTTGTTATTTTGGGTGTATGGGGTGTTTTGCCTGCATATATGTCTGTGCACCACATGCATGCCTGGCACCTGAGGAGGTCAGTTTCCATGGAACTAGAGTTACAGATGTTTGTAAGGTATTATATATGGGTTCTCTTAATTGCTCTTTCTCCCACCCCCATATGCCCATCCTTCTTGTAGAATATTCTTTTAATTATAAGTTTCTATATTTTTATTCTCTAAATATAAATATAAATGCTGCATTCTACATGTTCATATGAAAACTGTGGATGTTGTGCTAGAGAGATGGGTCAGCCATTAAAGGCAAAGGCTCACACCCAAAGCATTGACAGGATTCTGAGATTACACTTTATTTGCAAATTAGGTAGACTGGTAATGCCACAGCCATGTGGCAATACACAGATTAATAGAAATGGGTTAATTTAAATGTAAGAGTTAGTTATTAATAAGCCTGAACTATAGGCCAAAGAGTTTGTTGTTGTCAGGGGTTCTGTTCCACCTGATCCTACAGCTGTTCAGCCCCAAAGAAATGCACAGAGGCTACATTAGTTATAAACTGATTGGCCCATTAGCTCAGGCTTCTTATTAACTCTTATAACTTATATTAACCCATTATTTTTGTCCATGTTAGCCATGTGGCTAATTACCTTTTACGGCAAGGCAGTCACATCTTACTTCTTCTGTGGCTGGGTCAGGACTGCAGACTGCAGAATGCTTTTCCCAGAATTCTCCTGTTCTCATTGTCCCACCTATACTTCCTGCCTGGCTACTGGTCAATCAGCATTTTATTAAACAAGTACAAGAAACAAATGTTTACAGGGTAAAACGATTGCCTCACAGCAGTTTGTAATGAATATTAAGCCTCTGAGTAATTATTTAGAAGCAGCTGCAGGACAGGATGGGATGGAGAAACTTCCATTTACAAATGGCACCCAACATGGGGCATGGATCCACAAAAGACCTACAAAAGCTTCAAAAAAGATTCTAAACACACAAAAAATGGAGTCAAGCACAACATCTCTTCTCCAGTAGGTTCTGTTTGCTGGCAGCCAATAGAGACACAGTTCCTTTAAAAGGTGACTTCCTGGTTCATGCTAGTGGCATGGATGGCCCCTTGGGGAGGTCCTGCTAAGGAAGAGTTGATTGGGGTTTATGGTCCTAAGATGAACAGTATATACAGATAACATAGCAGTTTTAAGATCTGTCTCGTACAGTCAAAAAACAATATAGATACACAATAAGGACACATTCAGGCAAAAAGAACTCTAGAAGGGTCATAGTGTGTTTAAGAATTGTGCATAGTCTTTGAAGAGAGGAAAAAGGATGGTAGCAGTCATAGATTAAAGAGTAATTCAAAGACAAAGTAAAATCCTTGAAAATTTGAGTAATAAAAATTATAATAACCATGTAAAGATGGAAAATGCATAGAGAGTCTGGATTATGCATATTATTGTATTTTCTTTGGATTTTTGGACTATTAATGAGCTAACTGCTGAGAGACATCTAATTGTAAAAGCTACTAAATTAAACGAATCCGTAAATTTTAAAAATGTTGCTTTGGAAAAGAGAGGTTTTGTTTTTGTTTCCATAGGAAATGAGAGGCCATGGATTCCTTCCAGGTTAAAATGGTTTGGTAAAGGAAGATACCCTGAAAAATCTCCTATGGGAACAGATAACTCAGATGACCCAACAATTCCAAGCACCTCTGTTGCAGTTTCCTCTGAGTTCTACATCTGGAATAGCTGGCTGAAATAAGCCAGCCTCTATGTCAGAACTTGACCATAATTCTAAATTTTCTCAGGGTCCTTGAGAGATCACCCTCACCCACCAATCAGCAGGAAGTAGTCGAGAGAACTACTCCCGAATTCCCAAAATACTATTTACAAGTTTTTTCATTTAAAGGGAGTTGGTTATAAATTGTTATTTATCATGGTCATTCTCTTTCTAAAAGAAGAAGGGGGTATGATATTAAAATAGGATAAAAGGGTAGATTATTGAATCTGCTTTAATCCAAAAACAACTGTTAATCTCAAAATAGTTTACATTGGTAGGATTTTAGTTTATTGATATAAATTTGAGGTTAATTTTGCTATGCTGTATGTATATTTTTAGTCTTGTTTAAGGTATTGTGCTTCTACAACTCTATTTAAAATGTAAGGTATGATTTAAGAATTCAAATTTATAAAAATGCAGTTAGTCATCTATAATAGTCAAACTTATAATCATGTTAGTTAGGTTTTCTAGCTATACAAAGATACTTTTCAGATAAATAGGTATTCTTCAAACATTTCAAAGACCTACAGAATGTCATTTAAAATGTTTTAATAATTTATGCTTTCCATGACAGTGAGACACATCTGTTCCTGACAGCACCAATGTACCCCAGAAAAGATGACAGGCCTTGAAAAAACTCTAAATGGAGTTTCTTCTCTTTATGGCAAAAGTTAGCCATGGGCAAAGAAACTTCCCTTGCCTCAATGCTGACAGCAAGACACCAAAAATACATGACTGCTGAGCTTTGTTGAGACAAGTTAGAACAGTCCTTCAAAATTTCCTACTTAACAAGAAATTCTGTCAGATATGCTAGGCCTGTAGGCCAAAGATAGATGCCCCAATGTTATAGAGGAGCCTTGGGTGACTGTCCAGGCAGTCAGCTGTTTCTGTCATTTTTCACATCTTTTAGAAGTCACTTGCTTGCACTTTCTGCTTACTCAGATAATATTATTTACTTCTCATGGCTTTGATGGAGTTGAAGACTAGGTAGTCTCTTCATCAAGAGGGCACCAAATCTCATCTTATTACAGATGTTTGTGAGCCACAATGTGGTTGCTGGGAATTGAACTTAGGACCTTTGGAAGAGCAGGCAGTGCTCTTGACTACTGAGACAACTCTCCAGCCCACAAATAGACTAGGTATTGCAACTGTTATTCTTATTTGATAGCAGTTTTATTGTCTGTAATTTTACTATGTTAAAGTTGAAACCATCCTTTTTGATTAGACAGAAAGAGAAAATGCTATGGGCTAACCCTTCTGTACACTGTGAATATATGTTGTTCTCATTGATTGATAATAAAACTGCTTTGGCCTAAAGCAAGGCAGAATATAGCTAGGAAAGAAAGCCAAACTGAATATAGGGATAAAGAAGGGTAGAGTTGAGGGAGACACAAGCCAGCTGCCCAAGAAACAAGATGCCAGCAGACCAGTAAAAGTAATACAGAGATTAATAAAAATGGGTTAATTTAAGTGCAGTTAGTAATAAGCCTGAACTATAGGCCAAACATTCATAATTAATATTAAACCCTGGAGCGATTATTTAGAAATGTCTTTGGGATGGGGTGGGACAGAGAAACCTCCATTTACAGTAGATTGTGAGTAATCAACCTGGGGAGATAGTGCAGTAAATATTCCAGAATGCATTCTTGTAAGAAGTTGTATTTTATATGCATGAAGAACTATCAGGGTTCAATAATAACTATCAGGGCCAAGATTTGAAGAAACACTTTATCAAAGAAGACTTGCCAGCAGTGATGAGCACAGTAAATGATGTTAATTGTCAGTGTTTAGGGAGATACAGGTTTTATTGAGACGTATCTCACAAATCATAAAATCCATCCTTAAAACATAGCTCTGTAGTAGAGCACTTGCCTTCCGTGCTCTAAGGTTCAGTCCTTAGTACTAAATACATCCATCTATCCATCCAACTATAAAATAATACAACTCAACAGTTATTAGTACATTCGCAGGGTTGGGCAACCATTTCTTAATTATTCCAGGACACTCTCCTTACTCCAGAAAGAAACATCATTTCTGTCAGCTCTCTCTCCCATCAAGACTCCTCTCAGTTTCTACAGCACCTGACTGATTTGCATGCCTAATTTTCGTTCTTCCATTACAAACATGACCAAGTGCAGGAGGGCTTGTCTGCTTCCTTTTCGAGTTCTTATCAATAATGACAGATGCTTGAAGTTCATGTGATGGATAGAGGAGAAACCAGGTGTAGGTGGCATGGCTAGACCTCAGTCCTGCCAGACTAGGAGGTAGTGTAGTGGATTGGGTGGAAGTCATACAAAGCCAAGGAAGAAATGTTGCCCAAGGATGGCCATAGGAAACCCAAGCTTACAAAGTGCTGCAAGGGATGAAGAATCATCACTGTATGCTCGCTTGTGTCATGGAGAAGATTTTGAACTGAACTTGAGAGGCAGTTGAGAATTGCCTTGAGGTTTATACCCAGAACTTACTGATAACATCCAGAAAATGTGATGGAAATCTCTATCCAGCTTATTCCCGATCACCAAACCAGACCTTGCTTTAAAGACTGCTATTTACGTATTAGACAAGCTCACTATCAAATTCTTGATGCATAAGGTGGTGATCCCCATAACGCATCATTTCAACATGGTAGAACTTGAGATCCCTTGCTCACTCTTAGCTCAGTCCTCTTTCTCCAGATGCTGGCTCACCTGCATGTGCACAAGGCTCACCCACACGTGCACATAGCTCACCCCTGGGTGTACATGGCTCACCCACATGTGTACATAGCTCACCTGTGAGTGTATAAGGCTCACCCACACATGCACATAGTTCACCCACATGTGCACATGGCTCACCCACACATGCACATAGCTCACCTGCATGTGCACATGGCTCTAGAACTTCCTTGACACTGTTCCGGATGAACTCAAACTTTCTGTCAAAAGCGCAGTCCTATGTATCAAATGCACCACCAAAAAGGTGCTGCTTGACTGTCAGACACAAACTTGGGCATCATTTGAAAATGATGCTGACAGAGCCACAAGTTGTTCATAATTGTCAGACACTTTGTTCAGTCAGAGATATTTTCTTCTTCTTTTCTGTTTTAGAAACTTGAAATGTTTCCCTCTCCCTTCTCCCTCTCCTTCCTCCCTTCCTCCTCCCCCGCCCCAGTCTTCCCATCATTTCTCTATCATCTGTCTGATCTATGATCTATGTATCTCCATCAATGATCTGTCTATCACCCATCTATACAGCAACCATGTATTCATTCCTTTTCTATTGCAATGACAAAATCCATTACAGAAAACAGCTTAATTTATCTTGGCTTGCAGTTCCAGAGGGCCAGAGTCTGTGAAGGCAGGGAAGGCACGGCAGTGTATGGGAAGGGCAGATGTCTGGACACCTTCCATCTGCACACAGAAAGCAGAACGTGAGCAGGAAGTAGAGTAGGTTCTTAAGTCCTCAAAGCCTTCCACCAGCGGTGTAGTTCTTCCAGCCAATCTGTACCACTGAAAGTTCCATAGCTTCCCCTAAACTATGCCACCAACTAGGCATTGAGTATTCAAATACATAAACATATGAGTAACATTTATCATCCTAACTTCTGTAAACTATCGTTTTCCTGTCTGCTTATCTACCTTTGTCATCTATCATCCATCCATCACATGTATGTGTTATGTGTGTGTATATACATATATCATCTGTCTATCATCTGTCTGTCTGTCTAATCTATCACCTATCATCTATTTATTGAAAGAAGAAAGAACCCATCTAGAATGTTTTGAAATGTGGAGAAGGGTGTTGTCTTGAGTTTTAACACTGACCACTTCCCTGCTCTCAGAGTTCCATGGCGCAGCAGAGGAGGAATCTGGTATCACAAAGCCTTTCCCTTCAGGATCATTCAGTTACAAAGAGTTGGGATATCTTGTCCAGCAAGAGTGGAGTGGAGCTGTGCTAGAAGGTTGCTTTCCTTTTACTTCATCTGAACACAGTAGGATGACTTTGTGTTATGTTCCAGTTTGGATCCCTTGCTAGCAGTTTCAGAAGAAACAAGTTCCTCAGAAAGTAAAAATAAATTCATAAAACGAAAAAAATTTTAAATGGTCAGATGATATCTTTTGTATTTCGGGTTATACAATTTAGGCCAATTGTCCAATGCTTCTCTGTGTGTAGAAAGACAATTTGAGCCACAAAGGAGCCGCTCTCCGGCGCTATAGAAATAGGCTCTATTTAAGCGAGTTTAAACCTCGGATGAAGAGCATCCAACAAAGGATGGAGAAAATGGGGATTCCATGAGCAGGACCACAGACTCAGACCTCCGTGTCACGGCCACGCAGCCTGTGTGGAAGGAGAAGCCTGGGTTTGGATGAAAACAAAGCCTCTGATTTTGCAACACCGCAGTGCTGCCAGATGAGAAGAATTCCCCATGTGGCAACTTTCAGACAACAGCTGAGCTATGACCCAGGCTGGCTGCTGCCAATCACAGTGTCTATTTGAGACAATATTGAAGCTCTTTAATAAGATGGGGCTTCAAATAGACACTTTGTATGTAGAGCATAACACAACACTAAGTGAATAAAATATGATACAGACTTCTGTTTCTACTTTAAATTTTATCCACCGTATTTTAAAGACTAAGAGAATACAGTGATCACATGTTGAATTTTAAACATGAGAAAAATCTTTAACATTCTAAGCATAGGTGGCATATTCAACTAAACAGTACCTTCATAGATGTTATAACATGTTTGTGATCCATGCAAGAACACTTTGTAACAGGTGAGGCAAATACTCTCCTCATTTTTCAATAGAAAATAATGAGGCTTACAATGATGGTATTTGCCATTCTGTATACAACAAGTCAGCAGGTAGTACATGGAGTCCCACTGTCCCCAGATCTTTATGTTCTTTTTTTTTAAGATTTATTTATTTTATTTATTATGTATACAACATTCCTTCCATGTATGCTTGCATGTCAGAAGAGGGCACCATTAGAGATGGCTGTGAGCCACCATGTGGTTGCTGGGAATTGAACTCAGGACCTCTGGAAGAGCAGTCAGTGCTCTTAACCTCTGAGCCATCTCTCCAGCCCAGTCTTTATGTTCTGATAATATCATAGTTCTCAGGGATAGAGATTCCCAAGGATGCAGACCGAATAGGATTCTTTTTGAGACATTTGTCACAAGAGAGGTAAAACTCATGGGCCCTACTTTCAAGAAACTGGCTCTGAGGACAGGGAAGAGATGTGGCCACACGTGCAGAGCTTCATGGGAAGAGTAGAGTTCTACGGGGGAGGAGTTGGGGAAATGGATCATCTGGAAAACAAGTCTTAAGAAGAGCCAAGATGGCAGTATGCAGGTGACAGTTTGGGGCAGCTGTTTCCTCCAGTCCTTACGTGTGAGGCTCATGACAGAGGGACCATCTGTGTAGGCTGTCTTGGGTGAATTGTGTTACTGTTGTCTCTTATTTTCCTTGTCCAGGACATATACAGCCTTTGAACTTCAAAGACCAGGAGTCTCCATCCTCCCCCTTCCAAAGTAAACTAATTTGTCTATCCTCGCACACTCTGAACTCCTTATGTTAGGTGGACCTGCTGGGATGAAGGCTCACTCAACGTTTCTTCACGTATTAAAGAACCGACTTCTTTAAGATTGTCTGAGAACCTGAGCAAGTTGAACATCAACATGGACCACTTAGTGAGACCTTGTCTCAAAATTAAAAAAATAAGACAAGGACTGAACTGGGAGGTATGCCCCAGTGGTAGAGCACTTGGGAAGCAGTTCTACAGACCAAAGCAAACTAGACAATAACTTGTTTCTCTTAATCTATAGTGCAAATTATTTTTAAAAGTGACTTTTTCAGTTATCCACATTGTATATTTCTGTGTACATGGCATGTGTGTGTGTTTGTATGTATGTGTGTGTGCTGGTATGTGTAACTGTGTGTGTGTGCCTGAGTGTATGTGTGTGTGTGATTTGTATGTGTGACTGTGTGTGTGCTTGAGTGTATGTGTGTGTTTGTACATGTGACTGTGTGTGTGCTTGAGTGTATGTGTGTCTTTGTGTGTATACCTGTGTGTATGTGCATATTGAGTATATGTGATTTGTGTTTATATGTGTGTCTGTGTGTGCATGGTGTGTGTATATGAATGTATGCATGGTGTGTGTATGCATGTTGTGTGGATGTGTATATGTGTGTGGTTTTGTGTTTGTATGTGTGTCTGTGTGTACATGGCATGTGCATGTATACTTATGCATGGTGAGTGTGTGCATGTTATGTGGATGTGTATATGTGTGTGGTTTTGTGTTTGTATGTGTATCTGTGTGTACATGGTGCATGCATGTATATGTACACATGGTGTTTACGCATGTGTGTGTACACATCTCAGCACTGAGCAGGAACAGGGAAGTCTGTGCAGGGTGCTTGCTGACCTTGGATAGCTAATAACAATCATGGTGCCTCTTTTCCCTTGTGAAAACATTAGAGGGTGGGACACCATAGTGACTCAGTGACTGTCAGGTCGAGATAATTCAGTAATTATTTTCTATGATTTCAATTTAATTTGTAGGCAATGGCACCCTGGTGGGTTGTTCTGGAAGCTTCAGTCTTGGCCATTAGGTTCATTTTTGGTCATTGGTTTGATTTAGCCAATTTCTGATTGCCACTTTCATAGGCTGTGAGTCAGTCACCCCACAGGTGGTCCAGATGGTTGCAAGTAATCAGTTGCCTTAGGGATGGCTCCAGGGCCCACCATGGGCCAGGGCCATGTAGACGAGAGCCAGAAGCAGTCCAGCCTCCACGGGCTGTTCAAGTCCAGGGCATAGTACCCTAGCTTCCATCCGGAATGTTCCAAATGAGCTGCCTGACAGTTTGTTCATAAACACCAATTCCTATGGCAACCTATTAAGAAAGGGAACTGAAGGAAGGGAGGCTTCATGGAACTTCGCTGGTCTCCTCACAGGGGCTACATTGTGAGCATATCCTAAGACCCAATGAGAAGGTGTGTCCCTTCCATGGAATTACCTGCCTCTGTTTGTGTGTTCCTGCTGCCCAGCCTTCATGCTGGGTCAGAGATGAACCTATGCCCTCCTTCTCCCTCAGACACAACACGAATCCTCTGGAAAGGTTCCAAACAACTTTGGTTTGTTTTTAAATTTTAATGAGTTCAGTTCTTCCTGGGTTTGGCCAGGCCAGATACACCACAAGATACTTCCAGCCTGAAACCAAAAAGTGTGCAGAACCCAATGCAGGGGGCTTTCTGTCCCTCTTGCCAGATCCAGAGGCATCTGGTGTGGTTAGCCGACGGGTGGTCACACCTACCCAGTGCACATGATCTATGATGGGAGATGTTACACACTGGCTGTCGGTCATGCCCTATACACGCACAGCCATCCTTAACCATAGTTCTGAGCAGGAAGCGGGATTGGCCTTTTCATTAGGAAGACAAATGGGAATATGTCTTGACCGCAAAGACAGTGTTTCCATGTTCAATTTACTATTAAAAGAACCCCAATGGTAATTGCGCTTGATGAGGAGGAGTTGAGGCACTGACGTTGGGAAGGATCCAGTGCCGTGTTTTGAGTCACCGTCCACAGCACTCACATCACTGACCATCTAATTGGACGCTACGGCTCAAGTCCGGCTATAATTATAGACACTGTGGGGGATTAGAAACTTGTAAAACTTTAGAGCACTGAAAACCAAACGGTCATCCAGGAAACCACGACAGAGTATCTGGCCCCAAAGAGGTTACGATCTGCTCAGAGACGACGTTAAGTTCCCTGTGACTCCCACAACAAAATAGGAGGGGGAGGGCAGGTACCACCGAGTTCCCAACCTTTGTCCTAATTGGAACTTTTCGAAGTTCTTCTCTTCGAAAGAGTCTTCTCTGAGGAGGCCCAACCATCCTTCCTTTCACTCACTTTTGTGGCTAATAAGTCAAAAATATATAGCACTTTCTCAGCCAGTGCTATGTATATCCATTCCATAAGTCTAACCGTATTATCTGAACACAGGTCATTATATATCACCTGGTGTTGAAGAATCTGCTGTCAATCAGATCTGTGGTTTTGGATCCTGTCCTATAGACCTCTCCCAAAAAGAAAAAAGAGTCACCTACTTCTTTATTTAAAATGTTTCAATGACTTTAGTTTCTTGTGGAGAAACCCCAGTGACAAACCTTCTATGGTCATCCAATTATGGCCATTGTCCCTTTTATAAGGATTGTCAGCTTGATGGGATTAAGAAACACCCAGGGCACTAGAAAGGCAGGACTTTGGGTGTTGTCTTAGTTTGTTTCCTGTTGCTTTGCTAAAACAACTTAAAGGAGAAAAGATTCATTTGGCTCACAGTTCCAACTTGTTGTTCACCATGATAGGGAAGTCAAGGTGGTAGGGACTTGAAGCAATTAGTCTGTTACATTCATCATCAAGAACAGAGAGGGATAAACTAATTCATGCTTGCTTGTTCTTAGATTACTATTTCCATTCCTAATACAGTCCAGGATCTTCTTCCTAGGGAATGGTGTCACCAACAAACAAGTCTATCTGCTACAATTAAGATAATCAGTATAACCACCCCACAGACATGTCCTGGGGCTAACCTGATCTAAATAGTTCCTCCTTTCAAATCCCTTCCCAGGTGATTCTAGATTGTAAGTCTAGATTGTGTCAAGTTAACTAAAATTGGCATTCATAGATTGCCTTTGATGAAATTTCCCAAGAGCTTTAGCCGAGGGTAGAGGACTCACCCTGAATGTAGGCTTGGTGCCAAAGTGAGCAAAAAGGGAAAAGGACATAGCCAGCTGTGCTCCGGCATCCAGCTGTGCCCCGGCACTTCCCTCTATCTGCCTCCTGGTTTATACTATGAACCGAACAGCTCTGACTGCCGTGCCTTCTCTGTCCCAATGGAATGCCTTCTTCCGAATGTCCTTAAGTTGTTTCTGTGTCACTTCTCTGGTCAGAGCAACACAAAAAGTTATCCAGCTGCACACTAGTTCTTCCAACTACTGTGATTCTAGGATATCATGGGTGACATTCTATACCTGTACGCCTTTGTTAGCCTAGGCTGTATGTCTTTGTTAGTCTAGGTAACACACATCGTGGGTGATGTTCTAAATCTGTACGCCTTTGTTAGCCTAGGCTGTATGCCTTTGTTAGCCTAGGCTGTACGCCTTTGTTAGCCTAGGCAACACACATCGTGGGTGATGTTCTATACCTGTACACCTTTGTTAGCCTAGGCTGTATATCTTTGTTAGCCTAGACAGCACACATCTTGAGTGATGTTCTATACCTATATGCCTTTGTTAACCTAGGCAACACCTAGTCTACCTTCCTCTCCAGGTCCGAACAGCTTCTTATAGCCTCACCCATCTGTCTTTATCCTTTTGTAACATTAAAAGAAGTTGCACAACTTTTGCAAAGATAATAACTAAATCCAAACAAAAATCTGATAGTATTACATATTGATAAAGTGTGCATTGGCTGAACTAAGGGTCTGGGTGTCTTTCAGATAGGTTTTGGATCCTGGATATTCCATATGGGATTGGTCCCCAGAGCAGCAAGTGAACTTTAGGAAGTGATGGAATTTTTAGGAGGCAGATCCTCATTAGAAAGTTTTGAATGAGATATGGGAACCTGGCCCTTTCTGTCTTTTTTCCACTTCCTGAATGTTACAAAATGAGAATGAATGTTTCTTTGCCAAATACTCTAACCAAGAGGAGAGGAGGAGGAGGAAGAGGAAGAGAATAGAAGGAAGAGGAAGCTTTTATCTTCAAAATTCAGAGCTGTCATAAACAACAGTTGGAGTTCCTCATTCTTTTAGCCTCAAGTATCTTATTCAGGGGCACTTAGAGAAGCCTAGTACCTGCAAGGTGTTCTGAAGGCATTAATCAAGGCATGAATACATCTGCATTTCTCCGTGATGCTAGCTTGGTTCAGCCAATTGCCCTATGGAGGATGCGGAAGAAAGAGCACCCGATACTCATGACTCAAGCTGACTTTGTGGTGACTAGATGCTTAGCTTGGGAACTGTTACTAAAACATCACATCTTTAGGAAGCAAAGGTGAGTGTAGGGAAAGGTGGAAGTCACTTCTTAACTAGAATGATGGTATGGAGCCACTCTGAGATCTTTAAAGAGTAAGAACGAGGTTCTCCAGATGCTCATTAACTGTTTCCAAGGAGTTAGACAGCATTTCAGTGACTCCGTAGAAAAAAAACTGCATTTTTCTCACGTGCTTAGTGGTTACATGGTCCACCTTGAGCCTTCCGAATTGACTGGGTGTGTCAACATACCCACAGAACAGATTTTCAGCTTATCATCCAAGCGAACCTTTCTACTCAGACTTTAGACATCAGAACCGTGAGCATCCTGCCATCTTTCTTTGCCCTTTCCCAGCCCATCTGTCTCCTCATCCTTCATTGCCCTGAGTTCCACTGGCTGTCTTGTGCCCAGGCGTCCCAGTTCCTCTCTAAAGACCCATTTGGGACAGAAACTTCACATGTCATCTTTAAGTACCAGCTTCTCGGAGGATTATTTGCCTCCTTCTCTCCTCACTCCCATCCTTCCCAGTCTCTGTCCATCCCATAATCTCTTAAATTATGTTCTATAAACTCTTTTCTGGAAAATCCCTCCTTTCTGCTTCATTTACAGTTCTCTCAAGACTGACTCCCAAAATTTAAATAAAATAAGACAAAAGAATGACTGGGAAGATGGCTCAGCAGGTAGCAGAGCTTGCTGTTCAAGCATGCATTCAAGTTCTGTCCTCCGTCAGTCCTAAGCGGGACATGGGCGGGAGTACCTGCCGCTCGGGCACCGTGGAAGGCAGAGACCGTAGGCTTGCAGAGGCCCCAGAAAAGAACCCCTGTCTCAAGACAATAAGATGGAGAGAATAGAGCACATGGCCTCTGCATGCTGGGTTCATGGGCAAATGTAACTGTGTGTGGGAACACACACACACGGGGGGGGGAGCAACAATTTGGGGTTCAGAATAGGAAACGGGTCTAATTCCCAAGCCTTTCTTCATTTGACTTCATGTCTGACTACTAGGTAAAGCCTTCTAAATAGTAAGTAGAATACACACTCCATGTCTCCTATTACCTCCTCACCCCTCCACTGCTGAGGTAAGCTAAGGGTAGACTTTGGGTGTGTGCAGGTTCCCATTTGTCCCTGAGTTACTGTTTGGTAGCAAGTTTGGGTTAGGCCGCCCCTCAACAACTCCAGCTGCCCAATGTGCTTTTACTGCTTGCAGATGGTCATTATTTTTCTACAAAATGTTTGATAACTAAATAAATATTATTTTTCCTTTTCTTCTCCTTTAAGAACTGGCAGGTTCTTAGAAAAAAATGCCCAGAAAGGTTGTGTTCTGAGGCACCTGTGTCCTCCTGAGTAAGCTGTTTTCCTAGACAGAGGTCACCCTGTGTCAGCTTAGCTAGGGAGCTTTCAAATTATCTGTGCTTTCTCGCCTCTAAGCACGGGGAAGAGGAAGTGCATGAGGAACGGAAGGGGAGAGGAAGAAGAGCAAGGCGTTGTCTACCCAGTGAGGCAAGTTTATCCCACCTGACATTTTCACTTTGCAGGGCGAGGGTTGTCAATGTCCCACTGTTCTCTGGGCCACAGTGTTCCTTCTCACTGTAGCTAGAGCTTTTGCATTTAGGAATTTTAAAAACTGTTGCTACATATTTTGATATTGAGCATTACAAAATCATAACGGACACAGCTAAGCTTTTTCACTTTCTCATTTGTATGGATCCCAGCACAATTTAAAGTGGCTTAGTTTCAAAAAGGGTAAATGTTTAAATAAGCATGTCCAATTGAAAATATTCACAAACATATAGGGTCTGATGTGAGAGAAAGGCCCCTCAAGGTGGTGTGTTTGGTTTGAACAGAGTGACTGAGCCGATCACAGCTTTGCTGTGTCTGCCTTGTTTTTCTGGAGTTATTGAAGAAAAGAGGGCTTTGCCAAAACGAAACAAGACACAGACCACTTCTTTGAACCTGAGAACTCTCCAGTGCCCAAATATGATTAAAACCCATCTTGGTTAAGCCCTTTTGATCAGCATGCATGTTGTAAAACCTGTACTGAGTTCCTGGCAATTTTACGGTCTTATCTGTGTGGTCCTTTTCTTTGGCAAACACTCCACAGGATGTTGTCCTGGCGGAGCTCAGTGGAGTGCTCAGGGAAGGTGGGACTGCAGAATTTAATGCCCCTACCAAGCATGGTGCCACCCCCACCCCCGCAGACCCACGCAATTGTCCTTTCTTGTCTCACCACAAAAGAGACTTTTGGGGAAGAAAAACGGGGAAGAAAGGGGAAATAAACTCAATGAGTAGCTTTGAAAGTGGATAAAGAGGCACACAGACAAATGTTGGCATCCATCACGTTTTCTTTATTGAAGACGCTAATTGAATTTCACCCACTGAAGTTGGAGCACACGGCAGATCCGAGACTTCCCCATTCTATTTATATGTCTATGAAGTAGATCATTGTAATGGATACAGATGGGCAATGAGCACACAGTTATTGCATAATTTTTCAAAATTTTACGATTGCTTTTCCTACTTCCTTTTAGCATAATGGCTCCTCTGTGCAGCTTGCAGGCCGCTCACTGTATCTTCAGTATGCTTTACCACTGGAGCCCATTTTAATTTATTAGAGACGCATTTGAAGTGCTGCGCAAACAGCCCACAGAACGAAACTGATTAGTAAGACACAGGCGACCTGAGCCCTGTGAAGTTCCTTCTGATATGCTCGGTGAATACAAGCATATGTGTGCATTCTCTTCCTGTCCTTCCTGCCTGATTCTTGATCCAGCAAATGTTCAGACTTGGGGAGTGGAAGAGAATCCAAATTTGTGGTGCTCACCAGCCCCTCACAAATAGGACAAAGAATGTCCATCCGCCTTAACGGTGGGAAGCCCAGCAAGATGGAGAGTTTCTCTTTGGCTTGAGCTTCTAAACCAGCTTGGGCAATGGCTGGGATGTGCCAGATCTGACCAAATAAGCAGCTTTGCAAGATGTGGATAGGGCTGGGGTGTAGCTCATTTGGTAGAGCCCTTGCCTAGCATGCATGAAGCCCTGTGTTTGAGCCCCAGAACCGCATAAAATGGGTGGATGTGTTGTGTACCACCTGCAATCCCAGCAGTCAAGAGATAGAAGCAGAAGCTAAAGGGCGTCCTCATTGTGCAATGAGCTCAAGGGCATTCTGGGCTAAGTGAGATCCTGTCTCAAAAACAAACCAAGGTGAAGTGTGTTTCCATGCATCTGATGGCCTTGGATGGAGAGTGATTCAGATTCCATTTGACACCTTTACTCATTTCTTAGATATTATTGCATCAGGAAAGTGAGCCAGATGGAGCAGTTCAGGGCATTCTGGACCAATCCCTACCTCTCTAACCAGTCTTGCCTTGGCCCCACTGTGTCCGGCAGTGTGGTCTTTGCTCATGCTGATCTGTGCTGGGTGGGAAAGGGCTTCGTGGACTGTGAAAGTCTGGTAGGACGTGGCTGGTTTTGTCTGTGGTGCAAGGGAGAGCTCTTGGAACCAGCTGGCTGAGGCAAGAGCATCTAAAGCTGAGCTGTCATAGTGAACAGCCATATGGTCGTTATGAGTCATACCTTGAAACGGGGTGTCTTGGAGATACCTCTTTCATTATGAATGGGAAGTTTTGTAATTCTAAGTCTAAACAATTACATGAAGGAGTTATCGAATCTTGGAATCAACATGTTGCAGAAAAAGAATAGACTCCTGTAAGTTATCCTTCGAGTTCCATATGTATGCCATGACATATGCAAATAGATGCAATGATTTTTTTAAAGAAAGAATAGTTAAAATGTGTATCAAAAATAATTTAAAACTTTAATATAACGAACTTTTCTAATGCAACTTTCCAATGGCTAAGGATGATCTTTGACGGGTGAAAGACACCAGAGGTGATTGGGTACAGGCGATAAAACAGTGGTTGTCAAAACATCTCTTGTGATTCGGAGGGGATGTCACAAGTTTAAAAATATTCTCTCTGACAGATTGTCACCTTGACATCTAAACATTTTCAAAAGAAATTTAAATCATTTCAAAGGATTTATTTTATGGTGGTTTACAGCATTAATGTTTTAGATGGATTTAAAAGAATAAATCAAGGGTTGGGGAGATGGCTGGGTCAGTGAAGTGCTTGTCCTACAATCTGGAGGACCCCAGTTCGATCTCTCGATCTTGCCCACCCCATCTTGCCTTCCCCAGCTTCCGGTTGGTTTTTAACAGTGTTGGATTTGGTGTCTGTGCTGCTGTGTCCAATGACAAGCCACCCTTTTGCAGACCCAGTATTTCTCTCCATTAGCATTTGTTGACTATCTCTGAACTCCCTTTAAGCCTTTTCCTGTGTGGAGCACAGGCCTGGCAAGGCCTTCCTTCTCACTGCCTGGAATCCGCACACCCCTGGCTGCAGTGGCTTTGGGCTCTCTCACATAGTCCCAGGGCCAGTTGGTGTCCAAGCTTAGCTCCTGGTTCCTGGGCTGTGTTTATATTTCTACCCTTTAGACCTACAGGGATCTATGAAGCTACTGCCTCTGATACAGGCTGACAGCCATTTTCAAACTCTACCTTCATATGGCAGGACCCTCTCTCTGGACTTTTTCCTAGAACATTGAACTTTGGAACAAGTTTCCTGCTATGACAAATGCTGAACCACAGAGCCCATCAGAGCCTTCCTCAGCACTTACCACTCTGCATTTAAATTCTATTTCTATTCTACTACAAAGCTTGTCTTTCAATAAGATGACCCAATTTCATTCTTCTTTATGGTCAGTGTACATGATATTCTTGGAAGAATTTGTCTTTCCAACCTAAAACTACACACTCAATGACAATAAAAAGCATAAAAAATGAAAAGGTAAAATAATTTTTAAAATTCAAATTATTGTTATTTTGCATCATGCCTTTTTAAATTGCATATTCTAAAACACTTTGTTATTTATATGGCTTATGAAAGCAAAGAACTAGAGTAGTTAGAAGGTTTCAAGTCAATTTACAACAAAAATAAGATGGTCAGAAATTCTGTTAATTGAGCATGCTGGTTTTTCAGATGTTTGCTCTTATCAGGGGTGTCTGAAGTTACCCAAATAATGCAGAAGGCCACTGGTTGGTCTGGAGGGGCCAGGGTCTGTGTCCCAGCCCTCCTCAGCTTTAATTAGTATGGGTCGTGTGTGCAGCTTGGGCACAGGGTAAGCAGGTCTGCAGGGAATCCTGGCAGCTTCTCTGTAGATGGAAGTGGTCAAGTATTGTCAGAGCCCATGTGAAGAACCAAGAGAATGCAACACTCAAACCCGGAAAGTCAAGACAGAGAGGACACTAGTGCAGGTCTTCTGTCTGAAGACCTAAAAAATGATTTCTGATAAACCAGAGAGATTAATGTATTCAATTAAAATTATTAATAAAGCAATAGTAAGAAATGGTGCCTACTGCTGAGAAGTCCTTAGCTTCTGAGGATGAGAATTTGTTGAACTGTCTGATTCTTGACTAGAAACTTCAAATGAAGATACCATCTTCCCCTACTTGAGCAAAGCAGTATTTAAAAGTACTTTAAAAAGTTTTTTTTTCCTGTTACATTGCTTCCAGGAAACCTGGGGCTCAATTTTATGCTTAATTATTGGCTAAGATTTGGGGGGAAGGGGGATCCTGAAACATTAGTCTATGGAACTCCGAATACTTTCCTCAAAAACTCTTTATTTTGATGGTCCCTCAACTTACTTTTGGAGTTAAGATTCTAAGAGAGGATGGAGTGAAGGATCAGTATTTGAGTGTGTGGGGTGGGAGCCTGGGTCAGCCAGAGTCCAGCGGGATTCCCAGCCCATCTCTCTCCTCGAGGCGGGAGGTTACCAAGAGCTCCTTATTTGTATTTGTATGAGATGTGCCCTCTGCATGAATCACTGTCTCCTCTCCTTCCCGGGAACTCTTCAAGTGGAATTTTACATCTGCTCAGAAGGAAGACAATTTAAGAAGGATGTGGAGTTGCCGGAGAGGTTATGGTGGAAAATATTTAAAATGATTGGAAATCTGCAAACCATGATCTTCCAGGGGGAACCAGAAAGAAGGATTAGTTTTATTTAACAAAAGGGCAATTGAGCTGGGATAAGGATGAGATGGAATGAAGTAAATTAGGGGAGAAATAATTCATAACTGAATCAAAGCAAGACTGGACTTTTCGGAAGATCCATGGATTGTTTCGTTTAAATGTTGAGAGTGTTCGGACAGGAAAATTTAGGAATGCTTACTAAATGGAAGGTTCTTATAAACCACTTTCCTTCAGTACCACTTTATTCTTCCAGTGCCAAAGAAAATTTAGCTATTTTTTCTTTTTTTTTTTTTGAGGAGGAGGAGGAGGGAGGAAGAGGTGGTTGAGACAGGGTCTTGCTCTATAACTTGGATAGTCTGGAACTTTTTATGTAGCCGAGGCTAGCCTCACACTTGCATCAGTTGTCCCTTGTCAGTCTCTTAAAGGCTGGTATTACTGCTGTACACTTCTTCACCCAAGCGATTTGTTGTTGTTGTTGTTTTAAGAATGTCTCCGAGAGTAAAGGAAGAAAAACTCATGCCCACATCTTCATAGAGTCACTACCACCTATCTTTGTCGATAATTGAGCTCCTTAAAATTTCTGTTTTTCTAAGGAATTTCCAGCGGATACCCAATGGAGCCCTGTGGGCTTTGGATGGGATGTCGGATCTAAGTCTCAACATCAGACAGAGAAGCTGGGCACCAGTCCCAGAACCTTTGCTAGTTGCTGGACAGTCATCCAATCTCTTTAAACCTGGTTTCTTTGTCTCCAAAACCAGTTGAGGAAGGAGGGGAGCGCTGGGGGGGGGTTCCCTGAGTTCTGGCTGTACAGTGTGCTGAGCCATTCTGAGACTTGCGTTTGCTGGGGTCAAGTAGCAGAATACAGTAAGAAGAGAGTTTTCCTCCAGCAGTTCTCAACAGCAAAATGCTGCCTGAGCGTGTCCACAGGAAGACAGCTCTTGAGGGGCCACCGTGTATTCTGTGCCCACACTGCTGACATCTTTGGTGAATGCTGACCTATGTACTTTCTAAGTAGAAAGGGAAAGAGGATCCTGAAGCAGACTGTTGTCCGTGATGACCCAGTCCCCTTCCTCCCCATTTGTCAACGCTCAAACATTAGCTTATATTCCAATAAATGATGACTTGTAAATATTCTGGTAGCTACTTTTATTGAGTTCAAGATTTCGAAGTTAGCACAACCCTGCAAAGCCCAAACGCTCTGCATCCCTCTTTCTTTTTAAGGTTTGACCTCCTGTGGTTCTCCCCACAGGAGAAACACACATCCTAACCTCTGTTCACACTTTCCCCATCAATCTGATGATATGAAACCACTGGACTTCATTAAAGGGGAGTTAGAGAAACTGAGGTTAGACCACGGGCACTGAGAGTGGCCGTGAGTCGTCGAGGGTGGAAAGAGTGGGAGAATCCACAAGCGTGTGGCTTCCGACCATCTACCTCAAGGGCTGTCCCTAGAGGCTCTGAGTGAGCTAATATACACACATGCCGCTTCCCTGGTAAGAAAGAACGTTTCACCACAAAACACCTCCTTGTCTGAACTTTCTGATGTGAAGATACATGTATCAACAGTGGTTCATTTCCTTCCCCCTTTCATCAGCATGGGGAGCCTTGCAAATTCAGTTTAAACTTATTTTCTATGGCAGGTTTCTTTATCCCTTTGCATGTTACCTAGTCCCCAGTAGATTAACCCAGTAGAGTAAACTCCTTTCTTCTTTTGCAATATTGGGGGATGAACCTAGCCCTATCACCGAGTTAAATTATCACCCCTTTTGTATTATTTTATTATTGATTGGTTAATTTTGTGTGTGCCTGTTCATGTCTGTGCAGATGCGCCTGTGTACATGAATGTACTTGCATGTGGCAGTCATAGGAAAACTTCCAGTCTCATTCCTCAGGTACCATGTACATTTTTGAAGCAGGGTCCTTCATTGATCTGGAGCTCACTAAGTACATTAGGCTGAATGGCCAGTGATTCCCCAAGGGTTCACCTGTCTCTGCCTCTCCAGTGCTGGGATTACAAGCACACACCACCAGGTCTAACATTTTTACATGGGTTCTGGGGATCTTACTCGGGTCCTCATGTGTGCTAAGCAAGCACTTTCCCAGCTGGACTGTCTCCCCAGTTCCTATCATTCAAACAAACAAAACAGCAACTTTGATAGAGTCTAAATTACTTAGGCTAGCCTTGGATTTGAGATCCTTCTGCCTCATCCTATAGAGTTCCTGGGATTAAAGGTGTGTGCCACCAATCCCAGCAGAAAATTCTTACACAGTGATTGCTAGGGTATTTACCAGAGACTATTCTAGGCATTCCTTTTGTGTGTTGATACATCTAATGCTTTTTTTAAAAAAATCACTAGTGCTGAGATTATCCTTACTACATTATTACATGCAAGGACATCAAATATATGAATGTTAAATATCTTTTTCCACAGCATTGTACACTTAACAATCACGTTCCTCTGAGAAAGAAAATAAAATGGAAACTAAAGAAAGATGAGTCCACAGCGATCATCCTCAGAGAAGCTTTGAGTAGACCATTGTGTGAACTTTCCCTAGGGAAGTCAACAGGAATGAACAAGTTCAAAGTAAAAATGTTCTGTCTTCGTTTTCATTTTCTTTGTACACTTGCAGAACCCACTAAACTATTTACCAGGCAACTGCTCGGTCCAGATGTGCTGGGTCAGTGACACAGTCCAGGGCTGCAATGCTGTCCTCTAGGCAGGATGTGCCGACTGCGGCTTCGGTTAGAGCAGCACGGAGCCTCACAAACGTCGGGCTTGCTTCTCAGTTGCGCATGATTCTTCCCTAACTTCCTGTGGTCTCAGAGGTGCCAGAGTGCACAGGTATTTCAGAGGGGAATCCAATCGATGCAACTTTCAGGAAATTATCACCTATGTGGGGCTGGGACATTTTGGAGATGTAACAGGATAGGGGTCACTGACATGCCTATAACTCCTTAGTCATGGTCTTGTAAGCCCAGTGAGTATGTTGGTTCTACAAGCTAGGCTTGGGTAAACTGTTCCTTTGAACTGCCACCAATACCCTATTTGTGTGAATGGACCTTTGTTCATATTTCAAATTAAGGCAATTTAAGCCTACAGGTTCTGCATCTTGTTCACTGAGAGTCATTCAAGGAAGTGACTTGTTGAGTGGAATGGGAGGAAAGACTGGTACACAGTGTAGGCTTCAAAGCAAGGCTGCTGGCATTTGGAAAGTCATAGAGGACTAGAACATGATTGCTCATTGTGGTCACTTGAAAACTTAAAATCCAAACAGTGGCCAGATACAATCAGTAGCTAGGAGTTTACTGGGAGCCTCAATGTCCACAGCTGAATTGTTTTGATGTCACTGTAAACCACCCTGCCACATGGAGTCCGTTGTCAAGACACCTCACTTCTGCTCACCTCCTACGTTTCCTCCACTTTGGATTTGTACCATGGGAATCTGCTTCTAGTCTCATTAGTTCCAAACTTAGCAATTCAACAAAACCATGAAGACCATCCAGTGTGTACCAGAGATTTCCTGCCATCTAAAAACCTTCTCAACCCAATAGATTGACATATTGTCTCTTCTTTTACTGCTCGTACGCATGGCTAAGCTGGACATTGGTTTATGACTATAAGTCAGTTGACCCCAATAAGTCAATTGACCACAAGAGACAATGAGTAGAATTACACAAATTGAAGTCACTCTACCTTCTTCCAACTTCATACGTTATTCTATGTGCACAGAACAGAGGATCTTCCACAGTGAATTTCAAAGGTGGTGACCTCACGGAAGGGAAAGTTCATGAGTTTACTCCTGGTGTTCCTTATTAATTTGGAGATGGGGAGACAAATGGAATCAAAATAATTCCTTCCTTTGTCTCTGATATTATGTGTGGTTTCTTCATATGGAAAAGTGTTTTTACTTTATGAGGATATGAAGTAAATTTATACATTAGGATTCTACACTTGTTTCTTACGATGGCATTCCTATGTTGGGCAGCTTAAACAACAGGTACTCACTGTCTTCTGCTCTGAGGCTAAGGAGTTTAAAACCAAGATGTCATTGTGGTTTGTTCCTTCTTAGGGCATGGCAGTGACCCCTCCACACTGCTCTTTCAGCTTTGGTTGTGCCAGGCATTGAAAGTTGGGGGTCAGTACTGTGTTCTTAGTGTTGTCTCCCCTAATGCATCTGTGTCGGAGTTCACATTTCTCCTTTCTGTAAGGACACCCATCATAATGGATTAGGGCCCATCCCAATCTCATTTTAGCTTGAACGCCTCTGTAGAGACACCATGTCTACATTAGGACTCATTCTGGGGTACTGGGGACATCGGTGTGTCTGGTTTGGGACAATAGTTTACCCCACAACAATCACTAAGAAAGGGAAAATGGCAAACAGACTTAGAGATACACTGAACTAATCTTCGTTCTTTGAATAACTGACCCCGTCCTCTACAGTTTAGCTTCTGTCCTTCAGCTGGTGACATCTGTCTGACATAAGTAAGAACTGTGTGCATGACCATCATCTCCCACTTCCAGAGACTTCGAATGCATTTTGAGGTGAAAAGGTGGATCCAGGTTCTTCAATGAATCCCTGAGTACAGGACTCTAAATTCCAGCTCATACTCCGGTCTGCTGGACAGACTTGCAAGCATTTGGGCCGCTACACAACAGCTTCTCAAATCCCACAAGCGTGAGGACTCTGCACCACTTTATTCTGGGAAGTTTCCCAGCAGTAGCTAGAATAATCTTGGCCCTTAGCTGACAGTTGGATGTTTAATGACGTCATGGCCAGGCTTTCTATATGCACACTGTGTTATATACCCAGAAGTTTAGAATTGGGCCTGCAAGATGGACCAAAGGGTAATGGTGCTAGCCATCAAGTTTGATGACTTGAGTTCCCTCTCCAGGATCCACATGGTGGAAGGAGGGAATGGAGTCCTCTAAGATGTCCTCTGCCCTCCACACATGCCACACATACACACTAAATAAATACACTTCATTAAAAACATAGAGAATTAAAATAGCTCCTAGTAGCGATTGTGGCAGAGAAGACATGTTGCCGTGGATATTGGAAAGTAGGAGTCTCTTTTTAGCACTGCCAGCTCTGTCTGATGTACCCCCCACTCCGAAGCAGGGCAAGAAGTTCCTAATGTCGCTCTCACCTGAACACTCTATGCCATGCTCATGTCCGTGTGCTTGGGAATTCACACCATCAAGACAAGCTCTCTGACAACGGCTAGGTCTGTGCTTTGCATGTAAGTTGACTCCAGACCTCCATTCACTCGAATTCTTCCCTTTGAACAAGAGCTGAACTTGAGCCACACCCTGGGGAACCAGCTGCAGTGGAAAATCGTCTCCAGGGTTTGGGGTTGGAAGCAAGGAAGAAGCACAGACGGGGAAGTCTGGCCATTCTCTCTCATGTACACTCTGCTCCCCACTCAGTGCAGAATTGCAAAGGAAGTTTCCTATGCAGGAAACTCCCAGGAATCAAAAGCAGTGGGTTTGGATGCTTTTCCCAAAGTAGCGGGAATTTGGAATTCATATCAGGCAAATCAATACTAAACCCATTTAAAATCAGATAAACAAAGTGATGATTATTTTATGTCTCTGGGCCCAGAGTAAATCTGCTTCCAACATTTCTAGTACCTATTAACATTTACAAAGTTCTTTCTAGTAAAAGATAAGTCTTTGGGGAATCATCCATGCCTAGCTAGTTCATGCCTTTTCACACAAAACATAGAAAATCTAAATTCTGGGGTGGAAATTCTCCCTGTTGACAGAATACTCTCTTTCTCTGTCTCTCTTTCTCTGTCTGCCCCCCCCTCTCTCTCTTTCTCCTGTGGAAGCTACATATATATATAGTCAGGGATAACCTTCAATCCACATTGTGATTAGCCTGCCAGCAAAATTAGCTGTTACCCACTGGCTCAGAAAACGGTCCTCTACTCAGGATGACAACTCTCATCAGCCCTGGACAAAAGCACACCAGACAATCCTCTTGAGATGTGTTTTCAGTGGGGATGTTTAATTCTCTTGCCTCTTTTATCCTGAGAACAAGGAAGACACTGTCTCCATCTGGAAGCTATCTCAGTCTGGAATCAGTCAGTTCACTTTAGCGGTAGCTTGGTCACAGAAGGCAGTAATGGTGAACTTCTCACTCATTGGATGAAGGACTGGACCTGAAAATCCTGTCATCCATGAGCTGACATAGCACTACACAAAATACAATTCCTTGAGCAACCCTAAATATGAACCCCTGCTGCTATTCTCCTCCCTACCCATGGTGTCTAAGTAGCAGGAGCTGTACCAGGTTCTTATGAATTTGTCCCCAGGAACATGACATTTCATAGAGAGCGATTACAACTCAATGAGAATGGTGCAGATAGATGTAGATAGACAGATGAGGGATTGACAGACAAATAATAGATAGACAGGTGATAGATGATAGATAAATGATAGATAGATAGATAGATAGATAGATAGATAGATAGATAGATAGATAGATAGATAGAGATAGAGATAGATAGAGATAGACAGTATATAGGTAGACAGATAGGCATGTGATTGGCAGGTGATACATAGATAGGTAGATAGATAGATAGATAGATAGATAGATGATAGATGGGCAGATGGACGGATAATAGATAGGTAGACAGATAGACATGTGATTCACAGGTGATAGACAAATAGACAGACAGACAGATAGGCAGATGGAGAGACAGATAGTAGATACGTAGACAGATATGTGATTGACAGGTGATAGATAGATAGATAGATAGATAGATAGATAGATAGATAGATAGGAGAAAGGTATGGCATGTTGTCTAGAGGAAGATTTGCTCCATGTTCATTTCCCAGGCCGGCTGGTAAGGGAAAGCCATATTGGATCTGGGCTTCGAAGAGGAAGGAAGATATAAAGTTCCACAAGAAGAAATAGTATGAGTGAAACAGATTGGTCCTGGTAATGCAATGGTGGGCATTTTTGCGTGGCTGGCAGGCACAGGGCTTCTGGCCACATACCTGAAGACAAACTGAAAGCTATGTAGCAGGTCTTGAAGCCTCCACCAGAGTGGAAAAACTCTATTTTGGTAGCTCAGCAGCTACCCCTACTGGCGAGGCAAAGGCAGAGTTGGTACCTGTGATAATAAATGAAGTTTCTGTCTGCTTTATCTGGAGCTAAGTTTGCATCTCCTGTGTTGTCAGGTCTTTTCCAGCCCCTATCCTGCTCTTCTCCCTAGCTCATTAATAGAAAAAGCTCATGATATATCTACTAGTTATTTTTCTCACTTCTGTGACCAAATACCCAACAAGAAGCAACTTAGAGGAAGATGGTTTATTTCAGCTCATGGTTTAATGGTAGAGTCCATCCTGATGGAGCAGGCATGACAATTGGAGCATGAATTAGCTAGTCACAAATAGTGATGGATGCTGACGTTCACGCAGCTCTCTCCTTTTCCTCGTTTTAACTCAGGCTAATCTTCTAGTGATGGGGATGATCCCACTGACATTCAGGAGAGATCTTCCCTCCTCAGAAGGTCTAAGCCTCCATGGAAACACCCCACATACGCCAAGAGGTGTGTCTCCTAGGTAATTCCAAATCCAGTCAAGTCGGTAATACATGTCCAAGGGTATGTTTATGATCTAGTATGGTTCTTGGGAAACTGGGGGTTTATGTCTAAAACCATCTTCATCAATATAGAGAGCTATGATTGGGACCTCTGTGGAAGTGGCCAAGGATGCTCAGTCATTTTAGGTTCTTCTCAATTAATTCCATATGCTATATCAATTAACAACTGCTATTGTGAACAAATGTAGAACAGAGACCCCCCTCACAGAATTGAGTATTCAACCCTAATTAATCTGTTGGCATTGTCTATAGTTTAGATTCTAGAAAAATTATATGGCATAGCCTTCTTTCCCCCATCTCATTGGTTGATTCATTCATTTTTGTGACTGTTTTATCATATCCATCCATCATCCATCCATCCATCCATCCATCCATCATCCATCCACTAATCATCCATCCATCCATCCATCCATCCATCCATCATCTATCCACTGATCCACTCATCCATCATCCATCTATCCATCATCCATCCATCATCCATCCATGTATCTAACTATCTTTATTTATTTATTTGAGGGAGGCTTGCTTTTACTGGTAGCCTTGTAGCCCAGGCTGGCCTCAAATCTGCAGCAATGGTCACATCTGGCTGCAGGTGCTAGAATTACAGCTGTGAGCTACCCCACCTAGCTTATTCAGCTTTTAGCACCAGCTGTGTGCCGGACACTTCCACAAACATGGCCCTGTTTTCAGAGCTGCAGATGTATATATAGTAATTCTGATATTTCCCCATACCCTATCGATCTGGTCTCCCAAAGGAAAGTTCTATTTCATTCCTTCACAGTTTTGTCTTCCTGAGTGATGAAATGCCCAGTTACCCACATTTAAGGTGGCTACAGCAAGCTAATGTATGAAGCGTTTCCCTTGGGGCATCCATGGAAAATACATGGGGTGAGGAAAAAGAGCCCATGTCGAAGCATGGGTTTGGCCTTTCTGACATATCCAAGGCTTGGTGTCATTGGTAATTCTCCAGCACCTACATGATGGCTCAAAAACATCTGCAACTCTAGTTTCTCTCCTGTCTTCCATGGGCACATGACAGCTATACATACATGCAGGCAAAACCTTTATACACATAAAGTAAAATAAATAAATCTTTAAAATAGTCATTAGAGGGGGGGAGCATAGTACCCCCTCCAGGTGGGCTCAAGAAGTTCACTTGTCAGGACAGGCTCCATGCAGCCCTTCCAACCATCTGTGTGTGACCCAGGCCAGGGGGCACATCTGTGAGAGTCAGACTCCAATAGCTTGGTTGCTCACCACTCAGTCAGAACTTAGCTCAACTCCAAGTGTTGTGGAAGCAAAGGCAGTTAGTTGCCTGGAGCCGCTGGGGGTAGCTGGCCAGTGGCAATGGGCAGCTGGCAGCAGCTGGCATGGGAGGAGCCAAGGACAGGAGAGCAGAGAGACAAGGGGCATCCAGGCCAAACTGGACTTCTGTGTAATAGAGAGGCCTCCTGCAGAGACAACAGAGTTAGGTGGCTTGAGCTTATTTTAAAAAAAATCAGAGAGAGCAGGCATGATGGTCCCCTCCTGTGATCCTGGAACTCGGGACACCGAGGCAGGAGAATACTGTGGGCTTGAGACCAACCTGGGCTGCAGAATAAGATACAGTCGCAAAAGGAAGGAAAGAAGGAAGGAGAAAAGAGAGAAGGAAAGAAAGGAAGGAAGAAAGAAAGGAAGAAAGGAGGGAAGGGAAGGGAAAGGAGGAAGGAGGGTAATGGAGGGAGGGAGGGAGGGGAAGGGAAGGGAGAGGAAGGGAGGGAGGGAAGGAGGGAGGGAGGAGAAGAGAAGATGGAGAGGGGGGGAGAAGAGGACAGGGGAGGAAGGGGAGGGGCAAGCTGTATTCGTGATTGGTTCCTGTTCTCTCACCTCTGGAAGTGAACTTTGAATTCTGGCCAAGTACTTTGCAAGACTTCAGAAACCGTTCTAGGTGTTTTAAATAAAGAGGACCATGAGCTTGGAAAATTTAAAGAGTAAATGTCTTACATCTTTTTTTTTCCTCTTCAGCAAGAAACATCCAGCAAACATGGCTGCCCCAAGGGCCAAGAGGCTTGCGGAACTGTAGCTGCACAAAGAGGCCCATCTGGCTTTGACATTTATTAGGACTTGATAGGGAACCACTCCTGTGAGGATTGAGTCTTGAAAGCTTCATCCCTGCAAATGTGAGAGATGGCATGGGCAGAGTGGAAACAGGTACCGAGTACCAGGAGCTTCGAGGCCTCAGCATTTGGGATCACTGCGTTGCCCATTGCGATGGGCTACACTGGCCTCTGCAGGGCTTCCACACAGCCCAAGGTGATGTAGGAGTAGGTGACATCAGGGGTTGGCTTAAGCAGATCTTCATTTGTCAGAAACCTGTGGACCCATCTTAAGTAGTGTGCTGGTGACTTGATTGCATATTGCATTTTTATTTTTCTTTTGTATGTTTTCTCCCTCCACTTCCGTCAGAAGGACTTAGATAAAGCAGACTTCTGCTCATCGAAAAGTCAGCACTTTCTTCCTGCGTCTTGGTATAAGCCTCAGCTTATGATGAGTACCAACATAAGTGAGGCTGGACGCAGACAGCGTCAAGGTTCACAGCATTGACAAGAGCAACCATGTGCCCAACCCTTTCTGAACTCAGAGCAGGGTTGTTTGCTGATGAACTGCACACTCCCAGCTGGCTGAGTGGAGGAAAGAGCATGACCTGGACTAGATGGAGTTGGACAGAGGGAGAGAGGAGGGGGGGGCAGTGCTATCGCTGGGTGTGGCTGTGCAATAAGTGAAGGACCCTCTGGGAAGAGAGTGGGAAGGCAATGGAAAGTTGCACTGCCAAGAATGTCGGGCGCCTTTGTGAAGCATCTGCAGTGCGTGATGGATGTCTCTGCCCGCTGCTGTCCATATTCACATGTTGGTTTACTGTGTTGTGTTGGTTTGCAGACGCATACCCAAAGAAACGCCTTCAGACAACACCAGAAACAGGTAGTGGCAGTTGCTTAGGCCGGCATGGATCAGTTTTCAGCTCTGCTATCCGCTAGGAGCGAGCTATTTGACATTAAGCCTCAGTTTCCACTCATACCCCCTGGGGAGAACAGAGGACTTGCAGGAGTCCTCCGAGAAAGCAAATGAGGAACTTTTCCTGGTGCCTAGCAAGAGAGCAGACATCCAGACATTGTTAGCTGCCTTTATTTTCCCTTCATAACTACAGAAACTAGCCACCAGCTAACCACATCTAGGTGGATAAGAACTTCTAAAAACCAGAATAATCTCAAGAATGACCCCTCTTAGTTCTCTTTCTCTTGCTCTCATTTTTTCTTCAAAACCGCAAAGTTCCAAAATAAAACACACTGGGTAAAGTTTCTGTTGTTTGGAATTTTATGAAGCTTGCATGCCAGAGCTGCACAATAAACTGCCTGGACTTTGCTCTTGGGGAATCAGTGTCTCCAAGTTGCATGTAAAATGTGAAGAGTTTTCTTCTGCAGCCGTGGAAGAATACTGATGTGGAATGCCAGGCAGATAATTGATGGCACAGACAATAGCTGTTATGACAAGCGTGAGCCCGTGATGATTGGCAGCTGCTAAACCACGTTGTACCCTCCAGGAAGATGTTGGAGACATCACTTCCAGGCTGAGCATATTTGGGAGCAAATAAGGGGGCAATTACTTCATCCCCCAAAGTGAAAAGAATGGTTTGATTGCTTTAGGTTAGCCCTACTTAACCTTCTTGGCTAACCCTGAGCACAGCACAATGTGGAAGTGTCTCCCCCCAACATTGCTTTAAGGGTAACAGAAAAAATGGTCAAGGGTGGGGAAAACCTGGCCCCTGATGTTTGCAGGTGTATTTTTCTTGGGAAGTGAGATCGCTAGAGAAACAAAAGATTTGGTTCGTTTGGCTTGGCAAGTGAAAAACACAATCTTAAGGGAAGACTTTATTTAGAAACTTTATTTTTCCCTGTTAACTTGAATAGTTTATGGAGGGAAAAAAGAACTATAAATGGTTCATAAGTTCGCAATTGTTTTTGTTTTAGAAACAAAACAGATCGTCCCCACCCAAGCAGATCCCACTATAGATTTAGTCGGTGTTGGCCACTATTCTGTCCCCCACAAAGCTGCAACGTAGGCTGGTCCATACTGCTAAACGCAGGAGTCCACGGGCTGGCTGTGACCGCAGCTCTCATTCAAGTCTTGCTGGGCCTGCTTTCCGAGTTTTCTGCTGGCTACGGTCATGCCAACTGTTCCTTCTCAGCTTACTCCCTCCAGAAATCTCCATATTATTGATCTCTGTTCCCCCACCTTCCTTATATTCTTAACCATGTAGGTTTTGCTCTGTCCAGGCAATGGGGTTTACTGAGATGGTCAGTAATTAACAAGTTCTGAAGAGACTTCTGTCTTCATGTGACTTCTTTGTGGAATTTGGTATCTTCTTTAAAGATTCACCATTTTCATTTATGTGGATATGTGTGAGTCTCTCTTTCTGTCTCTCGTGTGTGTGTGTGTGTGTGTGTGTGTGTGTGTGTGTGTGTTACATGTGTACAGAAGCTCAGAGAGGCTGGAAGAAGGTACTAGCTCCCCTGCAGCTAGACTGACAGGCAGTTTGTGAGCCATCCGATGTGTTAGAAACTAAACTCCAGTCCTCTGCACAGGCACCAAGTGCTCTTGATGACACAGTCACCCCGTCCCAGTTTAGTAGATCTGGTCGCACAGTCACTTGGAGAGCATCTCCCTCGCAGCTTCCCTCTGTTTCTCCTCCCACAAAAGCCCCTCCCCTTCAGCTCTTTTGCTATTTTCCCTCCCACAATTGCAGAGTGCATTAGGATCCCGCCAGATGACTTCAGCCACACTCACAACCTCAAAACTTCCTCTTACACCAGTGGCCACCAAAAGAATTTCCAGCCCCCCTGTCCCTTTGACGTGTGCCAGAAGGGAATTGCTCATTGCAGTCTCTTCTGAGCGTGCTCCTTCCCAGGTTCCAGTGCTGTATGGCTGTCTGGTTACTTAGGCTGGAAATCCTTATGTTATGAACTTTTTCCAGTCCCAACACTTGAGTCCAGTCACTAACCATTTCATATCCTGTGCCTAATTACATTCTTCAAACCCTTCCTTTCTGTCTTTCTTGCTGCAATCTTAGTATATGGAACAGTTATTGGCCACATAGAATCTCTGTGGCAAAGCATTCTTTTCCCGCCACTCTCTATCCTTTTTTGAACTCATTCCCCATCTTTATAGCTTAACTCTCTGAAGATGCATTTGTGTCTGTTTCCCTACTACAAGGAAGTAGGAAAAAATACAATCCAGATCACAAATCTTTAACACCTAAAAATGTCAAGCACAAGATTCTTTTTCAGAAAAATTGAGGCTTTTTGTTTTATTTTATATACACAACTATTTTGCCTGTTCATACGTGTGTATATCACGCCTGGTGCTCATGGAGAAGGTGGTGTTGGATCCTCTGGGAGTGGAGGTAATGAATTATTTTAAGTCGCCGTGCGGGTGATGGGAACTGAGTTCAGGTCCTCTACAAAAGCAGAAAGTGCTCTTAACTGCTGAGCCGTGTCTCCAGCCCCCAAACCCATGATTCTTACCCAAGGGAAGACAGGAGGGTACGTCTTCCAGTCCTACCTTCCCCTGTCCCATCCCACCCCACAGCTTCTCAGGTCCCACAAAGCCCATCTGTGAGCCGGGCTACTTTTAAGGCCCTCCCTTCAGCAGGAAGTATCCATCTCTTCAGCTGGCGAACTACCCATCTCAAAATGTTCTCTCAACTGTTGGCTCCTCAAAGAAAGACAGTGACACCCATGAGCAGAACACATAGCTCCCCACCTTCCAATTTCCCTTTCAGTTTTCTCTTTTCCAATTACCGGCCCCGGCTGGATGGTTATTATATTAAATCACTTACGTATACAGCGCCCACCTATAATCATTACATTCTTAAAATGGGGGGCTATGTCTTATATTCCATATCTCCAGCACTTTACCAAAAATGCTTGCCACATGGGAGCTGGTGAGCTTGGGCGGGAGGGAGGTGGATGAGTGATGCATTCCATACAGTCACAGCGCATAGACTCTCTGGTTATTTGAAAAAGAAAACCAGTATTCCTGTAACATTCTGGTCCCTAGGTCTTCACTCTGTCCCCACTGGAATAATCTTCTCTGGTGGCTTGTTCACTATGTATTATGTAATTCTAATTATTAAATGACTGCCTTGCGGTACTTTTACTTGATCCATTCATTTGGCTTTATTTAGACAGTGGACCAAGACAGTGGGACGAGACATATTATTGTACAAATAAAAAGAGACAACTAGCTATTTGAGAGTGGTCTGCATGCAGATGTCATCAGGCTGCCTGAGCCTGCTTTTGTTGGGGGTACATTTCCCACAGTAGCTGCTCTGACGTCTCAGCCGTCTCTAGCAGGCAGGCAGGTGGCGCTTGGGAAAGACTGGCAGAAGTCTGAGCACATCTATTTCTTGTAGAGGCAAGTGTTGGGTGGAACAAGACTTCGCTTTCTCGGAAAAGATAGCGAGCTAATCAGTAGTTCACTTCTGTAGCAAGGGTCTATTCTGCACGGGTGCAAAACCTTGCAGGCAGCCAACACGGGGCATCTAAACCAGGCACACCTGTGCCTTGTTGGGGCTCCAGGGTTCCTAGCCAGCCCTGCAAGGAGAGTTGTCAGGTGATATGGCGGGAGGGTGGTCAGGTGATCTAGTATATAAGTCCTTCTGAGAACGGAATGCACACTGAGTCTGAGACGGAGCTATCCACATGCACAGTGATAAACCCAGCTCCGCCTGGGGTAGCTTTGTCTCTCAGTACGGAGGGATTTTGGACCTAAAGCCTCCCGTGTCAGAGAGGCAGGTCACAGCCTTCCTGGGCAGTGCCGTCTTTCTCTGCAGTAGCTGTCGTCCAACCTTCAGGACACATCTTTTCCTCATTTTCTTGAACTCATTCCTAATTTTATCAGCTTCACTAACAAGGTCATTTATAAACTGATCATTATCTTACTGATTCTACCTCTCTATAGGACGGGTTTTGATTTTCTTTTCACTAATTGAAAATTGTAGAGTGGCCATTAGTACAGAAAATAAGTTGGAGAGAAAACTTCCTTTATTCATAATTTAATGTTTAGTTCCCCCCCTCAGTACCTATAAACTAAACCCCATGTCTCCGATAAGGCAGCTACACTGCTCATGGGTGCCAAGAGTCTCACTTGGTTATAAGCAACAAACCTGAGGCAGTAATTCAAAGGCTGAGCACTGAATGCAAGGACTCTACCTCACCATCCTTACGTGACCTTGGGAGATGAAAGAGAGAACTTCCATATTCAATTAATTCATAAGAGAAGCAGAGATACAGTGAAGGAAATTCTTGACACACATGTGTCATTTAAAGAATGAACCACCAAGATGAGAAAGTTAGGATACGGTCTCAAAACAACGTATGTCTACCCAAGAGTTGGAACATGCTTTTTGTTTGGTTGGTTGGTGTGTGCATGCACGCATATGTGTGCATGTGTATGTGTTTTCATGTTTGCTATTCTTCTGAATTGTTTACCTTGTTGTATTGAGACAGGGTCTCTTGTTGAACCTGGGGCTCATGGGCTCAATCACGCTTGCTAGCTAGCTTGTCTCAGATTCCTCCAGCATTGGGATTATGGGTGTGTACCACCACACCTGGCCTTTTGTTTTATTCGATTATTTCTCTTTGATGATACTTTTTAAACATTTGTTTACATTTCTAGAATTTCGTTTGTGTTATATTTTTATATTTACATTACTCCCACCCTGCCTTCTCTCCATTCCAGCTCCTTCTGTGTTCTGTGCTCCCGTTCTCTCTCAGATTAGACTGAGACAACTCCCCTGGACCTGTTTTGTTTCTTGACAGAGAATATAACTTCCTGTCAGAGAATATAACTTCTGGCATCTTTAGCAGACGCTTTTGAATTTTCTAACCCAAATGAAAGAGCCATGGTTACCAAGAGACATACTTCCCTGTGTTGGTTGAGAGAAAAAGCAGAATTTGATTATGGATTGTGCTAGGCGGCCATCTTCACCAGCTGCCCACATGCTGAGGATGAGCAAACCTAGTCTATCTTCTGTTCAATCTCCTGCCTCTCTCTGGCTGTCTCTCCTTCCTTCCTCATAATTCAGAGAATTTCTTCCAGTTTTATCACCTGCTCCAAACACGTTCCGGTAAGTTCTCTTCTGTCCTGTAGGAATGAAGCCTCTTCTCTCCACCATTATCTTTGTCAACAGATGTAAAAACTTCTACTGGGGTCAAAAAGCCAATATGAGAGAGGAGGTAGGGGCAGAGTCATGGCCAATAACCAAACAAAAAAGCAAAGTGTAGGTTGACTGCAGACCATTTTCTCAATCGAGTGTCGAAGGCAGAAGGATTTTCCTGGCAGCCATGATGGCAGTGTTGAACTTCACTTTCCAAATACCTGAAAGAAGCCAAGGAAGGGGGAAGGCTCCAGAATTGTTGTGGGTAAGGGGGTAGAAGGCTAAGCAACATGAACCAATTACAGCACCAGGACAGTGAGCATTCGTTAAGTCCTGCCCTTCTCAGAGTGCTGAGAAGTCCTGGCAGCAGAGGAAGCACTGGCTAGGACTTCGCGAAGCTGATTTTATTATACATAACTCATACACACCAGCCCTTCTGAGGAAAGGGGTGATTGGACAATAATGAGAAAGACTTACTTATTCTGGAAGAGGGCAGGAGGTGAGGCTCTGGGCTTCAGTGTAGGTGTGTGGCAGATTCCGGCCTTCAGTACACCAACAGCGCCCCGGAACTGGCTTTGGTTCCACTCCCTGCTTTGTTCCTTTGCTGCTCCCTCTCTGCTGATCTCTGCCTTCTGTCTACATTGAACTGCGCAGATCCCCCGTGATCTCCAACTCATGCCCCTGGATTCCCAAGTCGGCCCTCGAAAAATAACAGTTTAAAATATCTGCATCTTCTAGAGCATTGTTCTCGGCAATGGGCTTGAAATCTCATCATTCAATGGTGTCCATGAAGGGGCATGACTCAATAAGAAATTTTTATTTATTTTTGATAGTCAAAGTGAATGGTCCATTAGCATACTTGTAAAATGCCGGGTACTATAAACAGATTCACTATTCTGGAAAATACTTGAGTCAGATGAGAATTCTCTATTGTGTTCCTCTTGGACACTGGCAAAGAATACAAGCAATGTAAAGTTCTGGAAAGAAGTTTGTACGGGCTTTGTGAATTTTCACCATGGCTTACAGTGGCTAGAACCATAGGACGATGAGAAGGTGATGCTCAGAGACTTTCCAAACTGATGCCAGGCTCGAATTAGCCAGTGAATTCTCACAGAGAAGGTTGTGCCATCAACTCCTATGAGTGTGTGACCCCTGCATTAGTTTTGCATAAGAAATTCCTTCTATGCCAGAGAGCTTCAGAAAGGACTGGGTCAATTGTCTGCTCACAGTGCAGATTCGTCACAGAGCGCCACCAGAGTGAGAGAAACCGAGGAGGCCATAGTGTCTTTAAATGTGTTTTCTGCTTGGAGTTATGGTTCTGAACCATTCGTTCATAGGATTCTAGTGACCCTCATGTTATTACCATGGACAATAAATTATGGAGTTATTTTTTTATGATGTAAGGTTCTGCGTCAGTAGGACCAGTTGTTCTTTGATTGGACATCAACCTAACTGAAGGCCTGAAGCATAATTAGTGGAAGCTCAGGGTCAGAAATCAGGGTTCAACCTGAAGATCTGAAAAGCAAAACAGCCAGCCACTAGCTCTTACCTTAACCTCAGCCTGAAACGGCGATCCTGCCTTCCAGAATCTCAGAACAAGACTGTGTCTGAGAGCTGTCTCCTCCTGCCTTATAATCCTCTCTAGGGCTGGGATTAAAGGCGCGCACCACCCGATTTCTATAGCAATTAGGATGGCTACTGGGATTAAAGGTGTGTGTTACCATGATCTGGTCTGTAAGGCTGACCAGTGGGACTGTTTTACGCTCAGATCTTCAGGCAGTCTTTATTTATTAAAATATATTTAAATGCCACCACAAAGTCCTGTGTCTTGAACATATTAGTACAGTGGCAAACAGAATGGGAAACACTGCTGCAAACTCTCTCTCTCTCTCTCTCTCTCTCTCTCTCTCTGTGTAGGTGTGTATAGGTGTATTCTGGTGCTAAAGGCAAGCATATCTTATCTTACTCAACAGTATTTGATCAGAATTCCAAAAAGACTAGTTAAGATTCAGCCATGATCTCTTTTTTTAAGTAGTGTTGTTTTGTATGAATCTTTCTGCTTGTGTGCCTGCACTGATCATGGAGGCCAGAAGAGGGCGTCAGATTCCCTGGAACTACACATACAGGCTACTGTGAGTCACCATGTGAGTGCCGGGAACTGAACCTGGTTCCTCTGCAAAGCCAGCAATTGCTGTGACCTCAGAGCCATCTCTCTAGCCCCACAATCTCTGGCTTTAAAGATAAAACTGTCAGATGGTGAAAAGTAAAAGAATTTCTCAAGGTCTTTTTCAAAACAAACAGTTGTTTTGTGGCCAACCTAGAAGCCTTTCTCTATATCAACACTTGAAAACTGACTTGTCTAATTACAGCTGAAGGAGACCAATCAGTTCAGACTACTTTGACTTTTGAGATCTGATTCTGCAGAAACTGTGTTGCTCACAAACACGAACTCAGCCAGTGACCAAACTCTGAGCAAACTCTTAGCAGGTGCAGAGATAATTGTTTGAGTTTAAGGCAGAGTCTCAGGTAGCCCAGGCTGGTCCTTGAACTTAGTGTAGCTGAGGATGACCTTGAACTTCTGCTCTCCCTACCCTGTCGTCTGAGTGCTGGGATTACAGGTTTGGCTACATACTCAGTTTCTGCAGTGCTGGGGTTTAAATCCAGACCTTCACGTTGTTTACATCTAAGATAATAGAAAGATAACTTTGGTAATAGAATGAAATTCATCTTTGTTTTTATCTGTAGAATTATAGTTAGCAAAAGAATTTACCATCTCTTTCAGTAAGGAAATCCATTTTCTGAACTGATGACACCAAGGATCACCCACATAAAGGACACAAACATACCTCATCATTTGTGCCCATTTCTTACCCACTGTGATGCCAAGGTAGAGGTGACAGTGGAGATACCAGATGCCAATGCAATCCTACTTACTGCTGTTGCCAGCATTGGTAATGTCATATCTGAAGCCAAGTGCTAACACTCAGTTACAATCACCTCAGGCTGTCTCTGCCACTGCCCAGCCCACGGTCCTGAGGCTGGCAGACCCTCCCCACACTTAGTGTTCCTCCCCCAGAGATGACAGAGACAGAGACACCTCTCATTGTTCTTTACTCAGCAATGGAAGTGGTTAGAAGGCAGAGGGGACAAGGCTACAAACTGTGCTTTCTCTCCCAGACCTGGTTGGAGCATTTTAACCCCAGTGAGTGCACCTTGGCTGCCCTTTCTCTTGGAATGAAGTCTTTCCTGAGTGGCCCCTCCTCGGATCCTTGTGTTCTTTCCCCAACGAGTTCTTTGATTTTTCTCACGCACAGGATAGAGTCTAGGATGGACACTAAGGAGGTCTGTCTGGAGTCCTGACCCTGACAGCCTACACCCAACTGCTCTCACCCACAGGAAGGAATCTGTCCTCCGCCTGCTGTTCAGCCACATAAGGCCATTAGGGGCCGGGCAAGCCCAGCTGCAAGAAGACTATCAATTTCCTAAATAAACACCAGCTTTGGGAAGAGCAATTGGCTCCCTGAAACAGTGAAGAGGTCTGGCCTTGGAAGCGGGACATCCGGGCGGTCAGCCCCTAGAGTCCTTTTATGTCTCTGGGCTTCAACCTTCCTCTCCTTTAAAATATGCTGTTCACTGGGGTCCACAGAGTCCTCAGATATGCCCGGCAGGTGAATCAAGTCTGACTCCTTCCACACAGGACTCTAATATATCTATTTACTTATTTATCTTAAATATCTAGTTATTTTTCTGAGTACGAGTGCTTACCTCCTTGTATGTATGAGTACTATGTGCATGCCTGGTGACCAAGGAGGCCAGAAGAGGACACAGAATCAGTCCCCTGGAACTGGAGTTGCAGTTGGTTGTGACCCACTCCCACGTGGGCCCTGAGAACTGAATCAAGTTTTCCAGAAGAGTCTCAAGTGCTCTTAACTGTTGAGATATCTCTGCAACCCTCTGTGTATTTCTTTGAGTGATACATTGCATTGCTGCTGAAAGTCCAAAGGTGTCACTTTAACACATATACAGTAAAGGAATCGGTTCCATTCTCTTCAGAAAAGAAAAAGAAAAATATAAATTTTCCCTTCCTGAAGACTCCGCTCCTGAGGACATGGTCCCCTGGGCAAGCAACACCGGGAGGGAGAGCTGTGGGGAAGTGGGTCGGTCCCTAGGAGTCCTCCATTCATAGTTTGACCTGCCATTGGTTCAAACATGTAAAGAGGCTATTGAGGAGAGGTGTGACCAGGAGGTGTGAGCCGGTGCTCTGCAAACATAGATCAACCCTGTCCCACACCTACATCTAAGCCTGTCTCTACTTCCTGTACCCTGTGAGGTGAGCACGCTCCACCATGTGACCACGTCATGGTGCTCAACCTCACCGCAGGCCTCGCACAGCAATGGAAGCAGCCGGGAGCCAAAGGAAATCTTGTTCCTCTGAAGTCATTCTTGCATGTGTTTGGCACTGTCGCAAAGATAGGACTGATGCCAACAGTCATGGATTCTCCTCTTCCTACATGGATGGCAGCAATGGTTCCGCACTGTCCTTGCCATCTATAGTAAGAATGGGGCACCTTACGGCTCTTTTTCATACTCAGCGCCTGGTCCTTTTCTGAAGCAGCTCACTCACTGTGGGAGAAGCTTTCTAAGTGAGCAGTGTCTCCCATCTAGCCCCCTCCCATATCACACCCTCTGTGTACTATAGGTTACATTACAGAGCCCCGATCATGCCATACACACACACGGACACACACACACACACACACACCCGCTGATGATGAGGTCTGATGCTTTTTACTCATCAAACTCTTTAATTTAACACTGCAAACCCTCACACCCCCTTCCAGTACTTCCCTTTTGTTTTCCTTCAAATATTCTTGGCAAACAGATTCACTCTGTGTTTTTCTAATGCTTTTGAGTAGCCCCTGCTCTCTAACTTTGCTCTTTGCCTGAAACTGTATGTACGCATATCAAAGGCAACTCTCCAGCCTATAGCAGACACCCGTATCTTTTGCATCCCAAAGCCGATACCTCATTGGCTTTCTACAGGGCTGACCACTCCCTCATGGGGAGCTATCTCCTCTATGGCGTTCTCCCTAAGCCTCCCATTGGATGAAAGCTTGGTTTGGCATTTATTCCGCCACCATCTGCCTTCTTCCTCTACACCACACTCCAGAAGCACAGGGAACATTGCTACTTTGCTCATTACTGTTCCCCCCATCCCCCCAGGGTCTAACGTCTAACATGAGGACTGTCTCAATGAAGGCAATCAATAAGCTGTTAGCAATGGCAGAATGAAATTCCTGAAAACCCACAGCTGTCTGATTCATGGGGTAGATCACGTTCCTGTGCCTTGTCTTTCACAGAAAACGATCAGTTCTTTGCCAAAAAAGAGAGAGGTCTCATCCTGTTTAGAGCCCCACAAAGAAAAATACCTTATATGTTGATAATAGTCAGGGGTAGTTTGTCAACCGACAAGGCCGTTTTAGATGACAGGAAAGGGGAGGAAGAGAAAGCAAGAGAGAAAGAGAAGCTCCCTCGATGCTCAGATTCTGACACTATCAAATTGGATGAGATCTGTTCAGGAATATTTTCCTATTGACAGCTGGTAGCAGGATTTTGCGTTTTCTGACTAACTTGTGCCATCATCCGATGCTGGACAACGCATCATGGTGGGGGACAAAGCGAAAGCAGCTGGCCTTACAGAAGTCGCTCGGCTGCTAATGGCCTAAGAGTCAAATAAAGATTTCGAACTTCATGTGAACGTGTTCCCAGCCCTGACTCCGACTGTGGCTCTGTTTCTCAAGCGAGAAACGTCCTCGAACCTAGTTTCCTCAGTCCCGTTCTGTTCTGACCCGACAGTGTAGTAAAAGGGACATGCCAGGGCTTGCGGCCTCAGATTAGAAACAGAACGCAATGTCCACAGAACAAATCGCCTAGAGCAGACAGGTCTAAAGGAGAATCTTTGTCTCTGGAGCCTTCACCCGTAGACACCAAACTCACTGTTTTTTGCTAAAAATGGAGTCCTTCGTCCTTCCTCTCCTCTCCTCTTTATTTGTTTGTTTTAACTTGGGGAAAACTATATAATCTGGACATGAAGCATCAATCAAATCAGACGAAACATCCGGGACGCGCAGCTCTCCGATATGCTTCCCAGAATCGAACCCGTGTCCGTGGTTCTCCTTTCCACGGGTCGCTCAGATCTGGCTTGCCCCCGCAGAGCCAGACTAGCTGTTTTTCCTGGCTTCTTACATGTGGAAGGCTCAGCTGCCGGTTCCCATACTCCGAATCCAGCCGGCCGTTTTCCTTGGTCCTCGGTAGTAGAGGATTGGAAAGTTATTTCCCTTAATGGACTGAGCCGCAGCCAAGTTCCCAAAGGTCCTTGCCCCCACCCCTTTTTAAAGAAGTGTGATAGTTACTCCTCACCCAAGACATCTGGACACCCTGTGTGAAGAACCTGTCTGAGGGATCATTTGAAATGAGATCATTCCAGTTTAAAAAAAAATTAGGCACTTTGAAACAATTTTGATAGCCCTTGGTAACCTAAGCAAAACAAAGCCCTTCCCAGTTTCAGTTCCCACTTAATAGCAGGTGATACAATAGAGAAGATTGAGCAAGCAAAAATTAATCTGCATCCAGTGAATTTTAATAAATCATAAAATAAACATTTCTGCAGCTCTTCTGGGTTTTTGCCAGCAGTGTTTACCAAGTTTAGACACATCTGTAACAGCCAGACTCAATGCTACAACCTCAGGCATTGAAAAGTACCCTGTGGACAGTAAATAAAAGCAATAACAATGCCAGCACAAGGCAGAAAGAGAGAATAATGGTGGCAGAAATTAATTTGGCTGAAACACAGAGTACCAGAAGTTATGCTGTTTTAAAATCTAGCAAGATAATTCAGATTTTCAGATAGCTAAAAGCTAGCCCAGATGTGGTTAGCAACTACATGGGAAATCATGAGATTTGATTTTTTTCCCCTTGTCTTTTTTCATAGCCAGAAAAAAATATCCCTCAAAGTCTCAGAAATAAAAAATAATTTTGTAAAAGGACGCTCTTTGGTAACCATTATTCTTCTAGTTAGAATAACACCTCATTTGTCCGTCACCATGGAGAGACTTTGCGTAGCTCAAAAATTAATTTTCCAATAAGAGAAAGCCAGTTTCATGTTCAAAGGAGTCAATTTCATTAGGTATTTTTGCTGGAACTTCTTGTCAGCGATCTTCAGACCGAGCAGAGCCCCAGCTTCCCAACTGGGAGTCGGTTATCTCCCTGGCTATCCATCATGCCGCCAGCTACCAACTCTCTCCTGGAGCATAACATGCTGGGCTCTCACTGGTCAGACCAAGGCTCTTTTGATCTTCTCTACATTAAAATACCCTCAACTTTTATTTTCTAAAAACTGATTTATTCCGATATAATTTACATGCTGAACTGTTCACGCACACATGTTCTCAGGGTATGGTTGTTACTATGTTCATTTTGGAGCATTTTCAAGGGGAAATCTGTAGCCTGTATCTGACAGTCCCTCTCTTTTCAAACGTCCCCATCACCAGGTCAAACACTACTTTCTGCGTCTGGATTTTCCTCTGAAGGGAATCTCATAACCTGTGGCCTTTTTCCATGTAAGCATTCTCCAACTGGACATCAGCTTTCAAGATTCATCCACGCTGCTGCATCTATGAATACTTAACTCCTTCTTTGGGCCACATGGATGCTTGGGTTCCCTCCATCTTTGGATTTTGGGAGCGATGATGCTTTCATATCCAGGGCTGTGTTTCTGTATGGATAAGAGCTTTCTTGGGTCTACACATGAAGTGGCTGAGTCATGCGACAATCCTACGTGTAATCATCTAAGCTGTTGTCAGGCTGCTTCTACAGGGTTGACCTTTCCCTCAGCTGCAGCAACCGCGTCAGCAGCCCAGCTGCTAGTACTGTTTCCCCATGTGGATGCTCCTTTTCCCACCTCCCTCTCTGTCCATCTCCTGGTGCGTATGAAGGTGCTCCTCCAAGCTGACATTCAGCATCATTTCATGTGCTTTTTGGCCACTGGTTTAAATTCTCTGGCAAAATATCTGTTAGAATATTTTGGTTGCTTTTAATTGAGTGATATCCTTTCCGTGAGCAGGCCGTGAAGGGTTTTCATATCACTGAGACAAGTCTCAGATACGTGCTTCACAAATCCATCTTGGGGATTACCTTTAAACTTTTCAGTTTTTTCTTCTTTTCCATTTAGTTTATTTTTTCTCTTTTTTTTTGCCCAACTATTTAAAAGAAGACCTTGAAATCCCTGTGGTTTCTAGTCTTCCTCCACCAACCATTCATTCATTGTTTTTCAAATATATAAGTGTTTATACATGCATGCATGTACTGTGTGCTGAGCATATTCTGACTCGTGTTCCTGGGCCCTCTCTTTTCTCCTCCTCCTCTACTAGCTCCCTTTGTCCCTCAGACAGTTTCAATTCTGTTTTCACATCACACATACATGACTTTATGTATCAATATAAAATCTAGACTGCATAAATGAGAGAAAACATAATATTCATCTTCCTGGAACTGATTTAACTCACTAGATATGGCATCTCCTGTTGCATCCACTTTCATACCAACAGTAGAATTTAATTCTAGTGGTCAGCAAGAAATGCCATTGTGTACACAACCCACCTGTCCCTCCTCCACCCCTCTGTCGATTGATACCTAGGTTGGTTCCGTAGCTCAGTTATTGCCAACAGTGCTGTAATAAACAAAGATGCTCACACTTCTCTACGATCTGTTGATCCTATTGCTTCACAAAACCCAGAGAAACATGGCTTTACCTTCCCCCTTCCCTGCCCTGTGTCTTTTAAGACTTTTACTATTGAAGCTAAGCTCTTGTGTGTTCGCAGTGTGCACTTCCTGGTGTTAAACTGGAGGACCCCTCTCCCCTGTGCCCACCCACTTTCCAGGTCATGCTTGGCAACATCCAACTTTCTTTCTTTTTTTTTAAATGGACTTTCAAAACAATTTTTTTTCAAACAATCTTTTCTCATTTTACACACCCAGCTCCCACTCCCTCCCCTCCTCCTGCTTCTCCCCCAACTCCACCCCTATCCACTCCTCAGAGAGGATAAGACTTCCCTCTGTGAGGGTCTGGCACATCATCTTGAGACGGGACCGAGGCCCTCTGCCTATATCTAGGTTGAGCAAGGTGTCCCTCCAGAGAGAATGGGCTCCAAAAAGCCAGTTCAAGCACTAGGGATAAATCCTGATCCCACTGCCAGTGGCCCACAGACTGCCCAAGCCACACAACTGTCACTCACATTCAGAGGGCCTAGTTTGGTCCTTTCCAGGCTCCCCAGCTGTCCGTCTGGAGTCAGCGAGCTCCCACTAACTCAGGTCAACTGTTTCTGTGGGTTTCCCCATCATGGTTTTAACCCCTTTGCTCATATTATCACCCTTCCTCTCTTCGACTGGACTCCAGGAGCTTGGCCCAGAGCCTAACTGTGGATTTCCACATCAGCTTCCATCAGTTGCTGGATGAAGGTTCTATGATGACAATTAAGGTAGTCATCAATCTGACTATAGGGCAAGACCAGATCAGGCACCCTCTCCACTATTGCTTAGGGTCTTAGCTGGGGTCATCTTTGTGGATTCCTGGGAATTTGGCTCCCTCAATCAAGATATGTCTTTTCTTGCTCTCCCTCTCTGTCATCCCCCATCTCAGCCATCCCGTTCCCTCTCCTCCCCCTCCCTTTCTCCCCATACCAACCCCTTCTCTCTCTTCTCCCCACCACAGCCCCACTTTTCTCAGGAGATCTTGCCTATTTCCCCTTCCCAACTTTCAACCCCTTGACGAACCCTCCTCTCTTCATTCCCATGACGATCTCTTCCACATTTACCCTCTTATAATCCCCTCCTTTTTTCCTGGTTCTCACTTTAACTTAATGAGTTAAATGCTGGCCTTCTCTATAACTCTGTCACTATATTCAGCATGCATATCCTTCTTACGTTATGTCCTCGGCTCTACTGATATGGCCCCAAATCAGTCTTTGACTTCCACCTTACTTCTTCACTGTGTCTTAATTGCCTGTGAGCAGTTCTCTCTTAACTACTTAGAAACACTGCCAACAGCTGCCACAGCTGGGTTGCCTCACTGTGGTTGTCAGCTTGACTGGATCAGTGGTTGCCTAGGTGACATGCGGCTGAGCCTGTCTGTGTGTTGGAGGAGGGACACTTGTTGGTTCCCGGCCACTTAGCCCCGAAATAATCACACAGAAACCATATTATTTAAAGCACTGCTTGGCCCATTAGCTCTAGCTTCTTAATGGCTAACTCTTACATCTTAATTTAATCCATCTCCATTAATCTGTGCATTACCATGAGGATGTGGCCTACCAGCAAAGTTTCAGCACATCTATCTCTGGCGGTGGCTCCATGGCGTCTCTCTGACTCTGCCCTTCATTCTCCCAGCATTCAGCCTAGCTTTCCCTGACTACCTAAGTTCTGCCTTGCTATAGGTCCAAAGCAGTTTCTTTATTCATTAATGATAATCACAGAACACAGAGGGAACTCTCACATCATCTGTGTGTCTGGGGAGGTTGGGTTCCAGAAAGGTTTAATTGAGGAGGGAAGACATAACCCTAATGTTGGCAGTGCCATCCCCATGGGCTGGGTCTCAGACTCGATAAAAAGGAGAAAGCCAGCAAGCACCAACATTTGACTCTCTGCTTCCTGACTCTGCGATAACCAGATACTCTATGCTCCTTTTAGCCTGTCACGCCTGCCATGCTGCACTCTCTTGCTTCTTAACCCTTGAACCAAAATAAAACCTTTCTTCTCTAAGCTGCTTTTGTCCAGCCATTTTGCCACAGCAAGAAGAAAGGTACACATGACATTTCTCGTCCAAAATTCCCATAATTCCCACTCTGCTGTGAGGAAGAGGTTTGACCTCCTCCTCCGAGTTTTCTTCCACGTTGGCCAGTGCGGGCTTCACACTGTGAAGCTCTTGCCAGTTTTCCTCTCTTACCTCCCCACTACACCGCCGTCCCTGAAGAAGCCCTGTAGCCACTTGCTAGATCTATTCCAGTGCAGATCTAACTTGATTCTCGTCTGTCACCTCCCCTATCAATCTGTGCTCGTCACTTTGACTAGCACTCATTGTCCAAAACGAAACTGTTATTGTCACCTTTGCCATTAACCATTGTCAGTGGCCCCCAGGGACCTACGGATTTCTCTCCCATCGTGTCTCAGACCCCTGACTTTCTCCTACCTATATTTTCCTCTGTCCTTGTCTGCCTACCCACAACTAGGGAAGGTTTGAGTGATGTTCCCTAGAAGTTCTGTATTCACTTTACTATGGGTGTGCAATGCACTAGAGAAACAGCTGCTCCATTTTACATATATTTATGATCTCATAGTTACTGTGATTCCAGCACGATTATAGAAGATCCTTCACTTAGGGTCTTGCTAAAGTGAAATCCAAGGGCTGGCCAGCTGCCTCCTCTCACTGAAACCTAACCAAGAAAGAGACACTCACAGCCTCATGCTGCTCCGATTGTTCTTTGTTCTCATATGAGTGAGGAAAAATTAGTTTCTTGCTAGTTGTTGACTGAGAGCCTGGTTAGTCAGCTTTCCAATAATTAGTAAAAACTTGAAAATAATCAACTTGCAAGGATAAAAGCTTGATTTGGTTCCTGGTCACAAAGGTTTCCATTTATGGTTAACTGGCCACTGGTGCTTTAGGCCCATGTGGCAACTAAACTTCTTACATAAAAGAGCCAGGACTCTAAATCCTCTCCTAGGGCACATCTCCAGCCGTCTAAACATGTCCCATGAGGCCTCACCTCATAAAGTTTCTTCTAACTCTCAAAGTCACAAAGTAAGGCCTACGTTTTCAACACATGAGCCTTTCAACCGTAGACCCAAACTACAGCAGCAAGAAGGCAGAGCC
>PVIU01001858.1:176196-193157 GCA_004026605.1 Ondatra zibethicus | reverse complement strand
GCTCTTCCGATCTGTGGACCAGCCCCTCACGGTCCTAACTTCCTAACTCATCTTCTCCCACCTTCTGCTCTTCACCTGCACCTTGGGGGTTCAATCCATTGCTCTGATGTGAATGTGGGTCTCTGTCTCTATCTCCATCCATCGGATGAAATTTACAGCAGAGAAATCTTTAAAGTCCTGAATGACACAGGGAAAGAATGAGCTAGCCACTCAGTCACTAGACGACAGTCTTAACCCTAGAATGTTGTAGTCAGGAAAGAAAAGTTAGATGCTTAGCATCCTAGACTGAGCTGAACTCTGCTTGTCACTAAACTGTTATCAGAGATCAGTTACATGAACAAAGCAGCATAGACTTCATAAGGAAATAACTTGTTATGGAGACTAGTGTTGGCAAAGCACAGCAAAAGTATGCTTAAATGGATACTTAATTACCAGTGCCGATTTTCTTAGTCTTGTTTAATAAGTTTCTTTAATTTTTTTCTAAAACTCTTAGAAATTAGAGCAGCATTTTTTTCATGGAATATTTGAGTCAACATGCTGGCTGAAATTGAACAGTGATTTTAAAATAAGATATATAGTTTCTTTTCATGTGTGTTTCAATGGGACTTAGCAAAATGCAATTTATTCAAGTATTGAACCTGTTTAGTATGTGGATATTATTATTTCAGTTCTATAAAATAGTTTACTGTGGGAGTCATATTTTTTAACTGTTTGAGAATTTCATTCATGGATAAAATATATTTTGATCAAATGCGCTCACCTCCAGTTTTTCCTCTGTCCTCTTCAGCACTATTCCTTACCAGCCAACCTCTAGTACCAGTGTTTTAAACCCCCTGAGTCCAGTTAGTGAGCATGGGTATAGGACACACTACTGGAGCATGGACAGTCTCTCAGGTGGCTGCACCTGGGAAGAAACCAATTCTCCCTCCTCCAGCAGCCACCAGTTATCAATAGCTCCTCCCCCATCCTTGCTGGGATTCTGGCTGACTTGATCTTGTGTAAGTCTTGTGCGTGTCATCACAGTCACTGTGAGTTCACCTGGCAGATCTCAGTTCACTTCACACATCTAGCTCATACAGTCTTTCCTCCGTGATCCCTGATCTGCTGGGGTGCAATATGAATGTTTCATTTAGAGCTGGGAGCTACAGTCTCTACACACTGACCAGTTGTAGTTCCCTGTATTAATTGCTCTCTATTATAAAAAGAAGCTTCTCTGAAGAGGATTGACAGACACTCAGATCTATAGGTCTAGATCAGAACTGAGTGGTAGTTTATCATTATTTTCACTTAGCTAAATAGTAACATTAGGTTCTCTGGCCAGGCCCTGTGACCTAGCTAACAACAGGTTTTAGGTGAAGGTATCAGGCAAGAGTTCTGGCTTGTGATGCTGCCTAAATCCAATGAGAAAGTGGTTGCTCCTACAGCATTCTCCCCACTGGGCACCAATGGCCATATCTTGTTGGGCCAGTTGTAGCTTGCAGAGTTCGCAACATGGCAAATGTTGATTATATTTCTCCCTGGATAGCATGCAGAGCACCTTCCAGGAGTATGAAGGCTACCCAATGTGGTTTAAGATTCTAAGTTGATGCTAGTTTGATTTCTCCATATCTTGTGATTCAAGAATGTGTTGTCATCAGCAATAGGGTCTTACCCTCAACTTCTGTAGGATAAACAAGAACAGTGCAATAGTCTGTAAGGTTTAGGGGATCTCTGGGACCCCACTGACAAACAGGTTGAAAAGAGGTAATCCATACCTAGCACTGGGGTTTTGATTTGGTAGCCTGTGGTGTCTGAGGGAGGCACTGCTCCTCATTACAGAGTAACTCCATTTAAAGTCTGTATGTCTGCATGTCTATGTGTGTCTCTATAATACTTTAGGAGGCTTCTACAGCTTCCATATGGTAGTTTCAAAGTCCTTCAGTGTTAGTTATCCCTTACCATGATCACTCCTCTGCTCTGCCCTCTCATCCCCCACCCCATTTAACCCTTCCTGTTCCATATTCCCTTTTCCCCATACATAACCTGTGTGTTCTCTGTCTCCCTTTCCTTGAAATCCACCCTGCCATTGCCCCTTACTAGTTTTCCTGCCTTTTACAGGTACTCGAATTCAGATGCACATATTAGAAGATTCAAATCTAGCATCCACTAGATTTCAGGTTACCTCACTCGGAATGATTATGTCTAGCTCCATTCATTTACCTGCAAATTTCAGTTTTATTTTTCTTCTTTACAACAGAATAATATTCCATTTTGTATATGTAGCAGCACATTTTTCACTATCCATTCAGCCATAGATGGACATCTCTTGGCTACTGTGACTGCATTAGCAGTGAACATGATTGAACAAGTGTCTTTATAATAGGAAAGAGGCCCTTGGGAATAGGAACACATAGGTAGAGCATGTGGTCTAGGTGCAGCTTTTTAAAAAATACCAGCACTGATTTCCACTGTGGCCGCACACCCAACCGCCAGCAACAAATAGGTGCACTTCTCCCTCAATTACACTGGCATTTTCTCTCTTCTTGGAACTTCTGATTGAAGTAAGATAACCTCAAAATGTTTTTAATTTGCATTTCCCTAATGACTAAATATGTTGAACATTAAAAAAATATTTCAGGGGCTGGAGATGGTGAGATGGCTTAGGGGTTAAGAGCTCTGGCTGCTCTACCACAGTTCCCAGGTTCAATTCCCAGCACCCACATGGAAGCTTGAGTTTTTTTTCCAGGGTGAGAGATAAGGACCTGGTTTGATTCTTCTGCTTGTAGCTATCCAGTTTGAGAAGCCTCTGTTGAAGATGCTATCCTTTTTCCAGCCTCAAAATCAGATGGCTGTAGGAGCAAAGGCTTATGTTTTGGTCCTCAATTGTATTCCGTTGATTAGTGTGCCTATTTATATACCAGTACAATGCAGGTTTTATTATTACAGCTCTGTAGCATACCTTGACAGGATGGTGATACCTCTAGCAGCATTTTTATTGTTTAAGGACTTTTTTTTCCACTACCTAAGTCTTTTGTGTTTCTGTGTGAGTTTTGCGGTTAGTGTTTTCAATTTCTGTGAAGAATTGCATTGGGGTTTTGGTGGGGATTGCACTGGTTCTGTAAATCCTTTTGATAAAATGGTCATTTTCACAATACTGATCCTACTAACCCATAAACATGGGATGTCTTTCCATCTTGTATTTTCTGTTTCTTCCTCCAGTCCCTTCAAGTTTTCATGAACATGTTTTTCACTTCTTGGTCAGATTTGTTCCAAGGTATTTTTGAGGCAGTTGTGACTGGAGTTATTTTCCTGATTTCTTTCTCGCTGGGTTTCTTGTTGGCATATAAGATGGCTATTGAGTTTGTGTTAATTTTTTACTCGGCTACTTTATTGACTATGTTTATCAGTTGTGAAAGTTTTCTTGTAGTCATGTCACCTGCAGATAAAGATACCTTGACTTCCTTTCTTATTTATATCTTCTTTATCTCCTCTTATCTTGCTGTTCTAGGTACGACTTCAAGCACTGAGGCTGGAATGACCCAGTAGTTAGGAGCACTGGCTGCTTCCATTGCCAGCACCCACGTGGTGCCTCACAACCATCTGTGACACCAGCTCGGGGGATCCGCTGCCTTGGTCTGACCTCTGGATAATACCAGGGGTGCACGTGTAGGCAAATCACCAGTATACATAAAATACAAAAAAATTGTAAAAGACTTTAGTTACTAAATTGAATAAGACTCAAGAGGATAGATGTCCTTGTCTTGTTACTGTTTGCAGTAGAAATGCTTAGAGCATCTCTGGGTTTGTTGTGTATTGTTTCATTGTGTGAAGATACCGTATTTGTATGTCACTTGTATGCCTTAACTCTGCAGAACTCTATCATGAGATAGATTACAGCGCACAACGCCTGTCTGCACTCTATGTGCTACCATACAGTTTGCGAGCTTCAGGCAAGGGACTAGAGGTTGAAACACACAAAGACACACAGAGACAGCACAGACAGAGACAGGGACCTCTAGTCACTGGTAAGAAGCCCTTTATTCAATAGCACCATGGAGGCTTATATACCTAACAGTCAGGTGGGCCAACAGGTGAAAACCTTATCCTCTGATCCTCAAGGCAACACGTGCTCGTGAAGCTGAGCTAGTAAACAATTATGACACAGCTTTCAGTAACTCAAATCAGAAGAAAGTAAAGATCTCTAGCAGGGAAGAGCAGCTGGAGGCCAGGACTCCAAATGATCCCAACATCTCCTCCCTAAATTTTTTATAAGACAGAAGACCCTCCTGTCTTAGGTCATCTAAGAAGTAAACTCTTACCCGTCTTTGGGAGGCCCCTTCCCTGTCTTAGACGGGCCCTCTTCTGTAGAAGTTGCCCGTCTACGGAGGAGTCTTCATTGTTTGTGCAGTATTTGCAACCAAACCTGGGGTACGTCTGAGTTACTGGCCAACAGGCTCAGAAGGACTATGCTGCATTCTCATGGGTTGTCTGATCTTACACAGAATTCAGAGATGAATGCCCATGGCAACAGGCGTTAAGATTGCCAGCAAGAGGGTCCCCAATCACCACTGGAGCCAGCCTCCCATTTGGGTTATGGTATTTTGCCAACCCTTTTGCTAAAACAGGGGCACACAGGTATCGACAGTCTGGTGTGCCAGTTGTAACATTCCAAGGGCTATTCAAGTAACCAATGAGCTGTTTCACCACATAAGAGGCATTAGCAATATTAACAGGTGTCACAAATGGAATGATAAAAAAGTGAACAAGACATTTGTACAAGCCATAAGAAGTCCACCTGCTCCTACAATAGGGCAGTTTGTTGATTTAAACTCAAAAGTCCAAATTTAAAGTGGACATTCAGGACATTGAGTCTGTAGAGCATCATTGATTTGTCTCGCCAGTTTATCCATGGTGTCCGACCGCAACAATGTTTGTGCCATTGCCAGTCCTGTGACCATGGATGCAGCAGCAGACACCGCAATGACAGCAACTGCCACAGCTGTCACTCCAAAATCTCGTTTCTCTCAATACAGGGCCATCTCAGTCTGCTTAATCTTTTTGGTAATTGGCAGTGGCTGATGGCTGGTACCCGAATCAACAAGGCAGCACTGGAGTGGTCATCCCAGCAGTTGTTCAGGCCAGTTTCTGAAAGAACAACCAAGAATCTTTTCCCCCAAAGGTGCTATTCCATACGGCATGTGCCACAACCGGCCCAGGCAGCATGCAGGCTCAGAGACCTTCCACAGCTACAACGCAGGTTGCTCAGGTGCTGCAGGAAAGCCTACCGCTTGTGCCGCAGACTCTTGGGCATGCAGAGCCTGGAACCGCCACCGCATTCTCCTTGCCCTGCTGCTGCCTTCTCAGGCAGCCCAGCGAGGTCTGTGCTCCAGCACTTGTCTCATTTGCTGATACTCCTGGCACCGCTGTGGCATTCCCCCAGGCTGGGCACTGACTGGGCCAGGGTAACATGCCTTTCGCCACAGCCACCTAACAAAGCTCTGCTCCAGCTGCCTTCTAGCCCCAGCTGCATTCATTCTGGGTCCAAACTGGTGCATGGAGTGGAGCAGAACTCAGGAAAGCAGGCTTGCTGCTCTGGAACCACTGAAGGGACCCCACTTAAACAATCTTTTAGGGAATTTGGGCGTTGTCAACCTGTCTGGCTACTTCCTGCTGAGTAGGGGTGCTGCATTCTTGGGGTTCTTTACTGCAACATTTCAGGAGGTCTCTGTGAATCAAACCACATGAATCTCGAATAGATCCTCAGGTTCTCATCCTCTGTGGAGACAAAAGCAGAACCTCCCCTCCAAAGCATCAAATCCTCAAGCCCATATCCTAAAGTCAAAATACCTTTCTTAGCAGTTCCCAGAATCAAATGTCTTTCTCCAGTCCAGAACACAAAAGACAACACAATCAACACAATACAAAAACATACATCTGTACACATTTTATCTTTTTGAGCTGTATACATTTTATCTTTTGGAGGCCTTCAATTCACCCTCCAACCTCCTGTTTCAGAGGGTGTCCTAATTCCCCAATACATCCCTGGTCCAGGGAGGACCTGTCCGCTTACCCCTCTTTCTCAGTTGGACTTCCACTTGCCACGCCTGCACGGCCTGGAATGGAAGCCCGAGCGAAGGACATCAGGATTAATATATACCCCAATCCACCCTCACCTTCCAAGGGCGACCTCTCAGTGTTCCCTAGTTCCCGATCTCGGTGGAACCTCCATTTGCAGCGCATTAACACCTGTCTGCACTCTATGCACTACCATACAGTTTGCGAGCTTCAGGCAAGGGGCTGGAGGTTGAAACATACAAAGACACACAGAGACAGCACAGACAGAGAGACAGGGACTTCTAGTCACTGGTAAGAAGCCCTTTATTCAATAGCACCATGGAGGCTTATATACCCAACAGTCAGGTGGGCCAACAGGTGAAAACCTTATCCTCTGATCCTCAAGGCAACACATGCTCGTGAAGCTGAGCTGATAAACAATTATGACACAGCTTTCAGTAACTCAAATCAGAAGGAAAGTAAAGATCTCTAGCAGGGAAGAGCAGCTGGAGGCCAGGACTCCAAATGATCCCAACAATAGATGGTGATGGATTTTTGTCAAATGCCTTGTCTTCATCTAATATAGTTTCTTCTTGACTATATTCATGTGCTGGGCTTTATTGATACATTATCGTATTTTATGGATGTATGTTGAACCACCCCTGTATCTCTGTGATAAAGCCAACCTGATGTGTTCTTCAATTCTGTTGAAAGTATTTTTAGCTTCCCTGTGATGAACACAGGGAGATTGACCTATAAAGTGTCCCTGCCTTTCCCGGCTTATAGGATGATTTAAGGGGGTTAAATGTTAGTTTTTCTTTAAGGGTGTGGTAGAACTCTGTTGAAACCATCTGGCCTGGACTTTTTTTGAGTTGGAATTTAGAGAGGTAGTATTAATTGCTTTTTCTAACTTGTTTATTGTTACGGGTCTGTTTAAAATTTACTTGGTGTAAAACTTAACTTTGGTATGTCATGTGTATATACCAATTCATCTATTTAAGATTTTTCAGTTTATTGGAATATGAGGTTTTTGTTTTTGGAGACAGAGTTTCTCTGTATATTTCTGGGTGTCCTAGAACTAGCCCTGTAGACCAGACTGGCCTCTATCTCAGAGATCTGCTACCTCTGTCTCATTAGTGCTGGGATTAAAGGCCTGTGCTACCATGCTTCTTCAAGGAATATGGATTAAAAATACACTGTGATAATCTGAATTTTGTCAGTCTCTGCTGTAATATGTCCACTCTTCTCTCTTAGTTTTACTAATTTGGATTTGCGTGCTTACTCTTGTCTTTCTCTTCCAGTTTCTCTCACTCCATCTCCTCCTCCCTTCTTCCTCTTTCCCTTCTCCTCCCTCCTTTTCATCATCTCTCAGTTAATTTTGGCCATCTGGTTAATCTTTCAAATAACCAACTCTTTGTCTCATTGATTCTCATTTTTTTCTGTTCATTAATTTAACCTCTAATTTTGAAGTATTGCTTCACCTGCTATTTGTTCTAGGGCCTACAGGCTCATTGCTATTACTTTGGGATCACTCAGATTTTTTGATGTAGCCTCTTAGCACTATAACTTTACCTGTTAGGGCTGACTCCATTGTGCCTTGTAGATTTTGGTTTATTGTGTTTTCATTCTCATTCAGTCCTAGGATTTAAATTTTTTTCTTCTTGATTTCACTAGTGACCTGTTTATCATCCAATGATATATGTAGTCTGAGTGAGTTTGTATACATCCCAGTTTCTCTTGCTGTTGGCACCTAGCTTTTAATCCATTGCATCAGGTAGCATGCAGGATGTTATTTGTTTTCTGTATTTGATGAGACTTGATTCCTCTCCTAAATATTTGATCAATTTTGGATATATTTCCATGGGCTGATGAGATGATGTGTATTCTCAAGTTTGGGGTGGCATGTTCTGTCGGTGTCTTTTAGGGCCATTTGACTCTAATGTTTCTGTTTTGTTTTTGTTCAGATAACCTGTCTTTGACAAAACTGGAATATTGAAGTAACCTAGAATCACTGTGTTGGGGCACATTTCAAAATGAAATTGTAATGGCGGAAGATACAAAATAATCCCACACTAGTTCAGAATTAAGTATAATAAAGGGTTATTTATTTAGGGGAGACTTACAGATCACTGTCCTAGATCACAATCCTCTGCACAAACAAAGAAAAGGAACAGAGTCTAGCATCCAGAAGTGAGAGCTGGAAGCAAGAGAGCAAGCACAGGCTTTACAGCTGCATTTATAGTAAAAGAGACCACACCCAAGTGCCTGGTATCTTAAGGGCTATTGGCGGAAGGAGCTCCCACACCAAAATTGGGTACACCTTTATTTGCTGCGTGCATGTTTAAATTATTCTCCTGGTGAATAATTATTTTGATGATCGTAAAGAGACCTTACCTCTTTTGACAAACTTTTGTTTAGTCTGTTTGTCAGATATTAGCCTACATCCGCTTGTTTCTTAGTTGCCCATGCTTGGAATACCATTTTCCATTCCTTCATTTATATGTAAGGTGTGTTTCTTAGAGACAGCAAAAAGAGACCCTATTTTCTGATCCAGCCAGCTACTCTGTACCTTTTTATTGGGTGAATAGAAATCATTAATATTCAGTTATTGCTGACAGGTGTTAATTCCTGTAATTTTCTTAATTTTGTGATGTTTTCTATGACCTCTATTTTATAGACTGCCATGACTGAAGTGTTCCTCCAAGAATCCTTTGCAGAGCTGGGGCAGTGGTCATAAATTCCTTTAATCAGTTTTTATCATGGAAGGTTTTGATTTCTCCTTTGATTTTAATAACTAGCTTTGCTACGTATAGTAGTCTAGGTTGCCAATGATAATTTTTCAGAACTTAGAAATACATATTTCTGGGCTCTTCTGTCTTTAACATTTTCTGATTCATAGTCAGGTGTCATTCTGAAGGGCTTGCTTTATAAATGACTTGACCATTCTCTCTTGAAGCCTTTGTTTATTCTGAATTTTTAATATGTAATCTGTAGTATGTTATGAGGAGTTTCTTTTCTGCACCTCTCTGTTTGGGGTTCTGTAGGCCTCCTGTCCCCCAAATAGGCATCTCTTTCTCTAAGTATGGAGTTTTTCTTCTGTAATTCCACTGAAAATATATTCTATGCCTGTGATGTGCTGGTCTTCTTCTGTGCCCATAATCTGAAGATTAGTTTTTTTCATGGTATTGTAAAACTTTCCCACATTCTGCTCATGTATTGTTTTTTAAATTCTCATTGACCTTTATTGAGTGATCCAGTTCCTTTACTTTGCCTTCCAGTCCCAGCACTGTTTCTACATGATCCATCTGTTGTAGAGGCTTTCCAATATGATTCCTAGTTGGCTTACTAAGCTTTTTATTTCCCATCATTTCAGTTTGGTTTTTCATCAGTAATTCTCTTTATTGAGTTCTATTTTTATATTTGTATTATTGTCCTTATTTCATTCAATTCTTTGTATTCTCTGAATTTCTTGAGTATAGTTTTAATCATTCTTTTGTTTGAAGTTTTTGGAAATTCTGTAAGGCTATTCTCATTAATGTTCATTATCAAGGGATTAATAATTTTTGGAGGAGACAAGCTGTCTTGTATTTCCATTCTGTTTCTCTTTTTTTTTATGTCTGTGGCAGGAGTTGGACAGATCAGGAAGTGCAGTAGAGTGATAGGGTCATGGTGGGACCCTTAACCTGTGTGTGTAGGGAGGCAGTGGAACTGAGTGGACCAGTGGGGGCCTTATTCTTAGAAAGATAAATTAGTAGGCTACTTATTTGTTAGGTTTTGAACAGGTTTCTGTCTACAAAAGTGGCACTCCATTTCTGGTCTTTGGTATTTTTTTGTTTGTTCATTTTTAATTTATCTATTGGTTTCTAGCCTCTGCCTTCTGGTATTAAAGGCGTGTGCCACCATCACCTGCCTCATTTTTGGTCTTTTGAATATGAAAGCTTTTTAAACTTCTATGCAAATCCTTTTTAGAGCATTTATTACAGGGTAGATTTCCTATTTACTTCAAAACTACTCATATAATTAAGACTTCACTAGTATGAAGCATATAAAACCAGATAAATTCCATACTCAAAACCTAACAGTCAGAATCTGGAGTTCTTAACATGGATAGAGATAGTAATGGTGGGTAGACTGGAAAAGATTAAGGTACCAAGTGTTATCAAAGGAAAGAAATAGAATCAGCTAGAAGACTTCAAAGGGAGGCCTCAAGACTTTAAACTGAGTCTTACACCATGTTGGCCCGAAACATGGGAAGTTGGTACAGTGCTCAATAGAGACAATGACCCAGTAACTTGAAACGGTTAGCTCAAATTTGGGTAATGCCAAGTGGCCCGGATAGTGGAAATTAAACAGCTGGTGTAGAAAACGTGTTAGGAGAATGAGAGTAGATCAGGGCCCATCTCAGTTCACTTTGTTCTGCGAGGACAAAATACACCAAATAATTTATAAAGAGCTTGTTCTCCACACTTCTGCCACCTGACACTCAAGGCACCAGCTGTGCCTACAGAGCAGACAGGAGCAGTCTTTAAACCATGTGACACTTTGTTTATAGGGCTCTTGACTCCATTAACAAGACAGGAGCCTACATGGCCTCATCACCTCTTAAGGGACACATCCAAATCCCACAGGAATCGAGCAATGAAGGACTTTGATTTACAGAACTGAATGTTCAGGCAGTGGACAACCACTATTTAAAAACTACCCAAATCAAATCTGTGCTTAGAAGCACAGGCAGGCTCTGTAATTGGTGCGGGTGGGGGAGGACAATGAGTAGGAACAAGATAGCAAATCAAAGCATTACTCCAGTTGAAAAAGAGATTCTGGGTCTTGCAACTCTCAGGTGTATATGCCAAGAAGCAGCAATATGTCAGATTTTGCTGGCATGGTTTTCCATCTCCCATAAACACACATAAATTATATTCAAAGGGGCTGGAGGGTACTTTATTCGTAAAAGGAAGTAAACAAATCAGAAGGAAGATCTGTAAGACTTGGGAAATAGGTGGGAGTGACAGTTGCAGCCACTTGCAGATTTCAAAAACACTAGTGCCAACACCACATGAAAATAGAAATTTCAGCTCTGGCTGAACTGCGGACTTGAAATTGAAGGTCCTCATGCCTTCCAGCTCCAATACTATCCAGTAAAGCTGAAAAATGCCGAGGAATGCTTATGAACACTGGGAGTACACCTGGAATCTCAGTGTTTAGGTGGAGACAGAATTGCCACAAGTTCAAGGATAGCCTGAACTACAATGACTAAGAAAGAAAAAGTGGAGGATAAATATGGAAGCATGTGGCACCCACCATCTTGAGCATACATATGTTCACATTGTATAGTACAGAAACTCCAAATTAAATACAAAAAAATGTGCTAAGTTCGGAAACCATTGTTCAACAAGAAGAGCAGAAAACCTGTCTGCCAAGCTTTCATGGCTTGGAATATAAATACTGCACAGGGGCAGGCTGATGTCTCCTGCACATGCCTGGTGGTGAGTCACTCAGAGCGATCAAGTAAGCAAGCAGTTCTGCCCACCCCTGACGGTGCCTTCACACACCGGTCCTCCCACTTGAGTCCCGTCTCCCTCCATCACCTGGAGGTGCTTTCCCTTGGGCTGACCCATCCAAGCTCTAGAGATGATTTTCCTCTTCAGAGGTCTTAAGTTAACACTATCTAAGCCAGGCATGGTGGTGCACACACGAAATCATAGTGCATATGAAGTGCAGCAGGAGAATCGCAGGCTGAGTGCCCACCTACAGATTGAGACCCAGACTCAGAAAATAAATCTATAGCATGTAAGGACTTGACTATATAATTTGGGGCCTGATAGGTCTGGGATTATAGTTTAAACCTTCCACCTTCGCTTCAGCCACCTGTCTTCATACCTTAGAAAATCGCTTTGTTTCAACCCTTCCTTCTGTAGGTTAAGTTTCCCTCAGTGTATTTCCCAGCATAATTTTAAAGAAAAATCATCACCATATACTGTTGGGTGTTTGAAGATGAAGAATTTGAGTCTTTTATTATCAAATTAAATGCCCTGTGGAAAAGCAGCCAATTTGCTCCATGTCAGTGGCCATGCTAGCATGGGGCAGTACTGTCACAGATGCAGGCTCAAGTTCTGTTGAGTTACTCCTACACTCACTGGCTGAAAGATGGTAAGGAACTAGTGAAAGATAGTGTGCAGCAATAGAGAACTGATCAAGGACTAGGCAAAACCAGTTGATGGTAATTGCTACCCAGAATGGATGTTGCCTGCTATATTCCATAGAAATTTTGCTAACTATATGTGTTTGTGAGACTTCCTATATTAGGATTCTCTAGAGGAACAGAACTAATTGAATATATATATATGATTTAAAAGTGGCTTAAAGGCTGTGGTCCTGCTACTCCAATAATGGCTGTATACTGTCCGACAGTCCAGTAGTTGTTCAGTCCATAAGGCTGGATGTCTCAGCTGGTCTTTAGTATATTCCAGAATCCCAAAGAGCTAGGCTCTAATTCCAGTAAAGGAATGGACTTGCCCGCCAGATCGAGGGCAAGCAGACAAAGAACAAAGGACTTCCTTCTTCCATGTCCCTAATATAGGCTTCCACCAGCAGGTGTAGCCCAGCCCGCACCATCTTAAAAGGTCCAGATTATTGGCAGTTCTTCCTACTGCCAATGATTTAACTCTCACATGTGTACCCAGCTCCTTGAGTTTTAGTTAGTTCCTGCTGTAGCCAACAGCCAGCCCACTCCCAGTTGTTTAAAAAAAAAAGTTGATTGTGATAACTAGGTGCACTTGTTAATATATTTCATAGACAGGGAGTTTCCAGAGCTCCCATAACTTAGGTTGGAAGTAATACTTGAAGATAATGCTTGTCCACCAATGGCAAATTATATACAAATATAATCCTTTGAGTGTAGTGCAGTGTCTGGGTGATGGAGACAGTCTGGGGAACTGATTGAGGAGTGCAAGGCCTGGTTAATACAGTGGAATTCTGTAATCTTGAGCCAAGTGAGTGGATCACTATACAGATGTTCCTTGTTATTAGTAACTCAAGGACCCCCCAACCACCAGTGATGCCACTGTAGAGGTACAGTTATAAGGAGTGGGTGTAGCTATAGATATTGTTAACATCCACACAGAGCTTTTACAAGGTACATGTGGGTAAACGTGCTCTCTTCATACTCAATTGAAAAGTTATGAACTAATCTGTGTTTCGTTAAGATCAATTTCATTTTGGTGGAAAGATACTATAAAGAATTGAATTGACTGGGCACATCATTTCAAGAAGTCCCTTCTTCCTATTATGTGAGCAGAAGGGGTCAAGATCATGATGAAGAAAACCACAGAAGCAGCTGACACGAGCTAGTGACTCACTGAGCTAGGGAGCTCAGTGACTCTGGACTGATAGCTGGGGAACCTGCATAGGCTTAGCCCTCTGAATGTAGGTGACAGTTATGTTGCTTGGGCAGTCTTGGGGCCACTGGGGCCACTGGCAGTGGCACCAGGATTTATTCCCCAGTGCATGAACAGGCTTTTTGGAGCCCATTCCCTATGGAGGGATACCTTGCTTAGCCAAGATGCAGTGGGAAGGGGTTGGTCCTGCCTCAATTTGATATGCCAGACTTTGTTGACTCTCCTTAGGAGGACTTACCTTTCTGAGGGGTTTAGGTAGGGGAAAGGTCCCGAGCAAGAGGAGGAGGGGTAGGAAGAACTGTAGTTGCTGTATAAAATGAAAAAAAAACTTTTAAACAAAAATTTTTTAAATGATAAATGTAAGAAAAAAGAAGTCACTTCCTCCACATTTGTTTTTCCAGTTTGCATATTAAATGTCTCTTATGACAAATATCAAATCAGTGTGATGAAACAAGAGGGGTTAAAGTTTAAAGATGTTGCTACAAGCCATTTTAAGGGCCACCTTTTAATTCCTTAAACACTCAAAACAGGATAGTTATTTAAATGGAAGACAATGACTACTTCTGTTTGTATTAGAAGAAAACTGATAAGCCAGGCAGTATTTAATCTTGTCAGTTGTTTTTTTCTCTGTGTGTGTGTTCTCAATAGGCCTCTTGCTGAAGTGAGAAGTGGCAGACCTGGGTTCTTAAGTCAGTGTCAGTGAGAAGGGCAGGAATTGGGGTGTGTCTTTTAAGTCCTTACAATGCAGTACATTTGCCTTTGGGGTTTTTTTGTTTTGTTTTGTTTTGTTATTGTTTTCCTTTTTTGCCACTGCATTTTCAATGCTTATTTGAGTGAAGTTACTGAAGATTGGCATAGTAATAATTTTTGGTATTTGAAACCCTGGTTTGAAATGTTTGACTTGTTGACAATAGGACATTTAATACACACAGTAAAGAACAGTGATGTATTTTACTTTGTAAGTTCTGTTTTTATTTATCATGAACAAAAGTCTAAATGGAAGCCTTGATTGAAGAAAATGAAAGCCACACTGGATTTGTGAATGCAGCTTTTATTAGAATTATGCTTTATTCTATTTTTCTATTCACGTGGAAAAATACTACATAGGATGATTTGGTGTCTACTAGGCAATGATGCATAGCTAAGTTTTGGTGCCAAAATTAGCACTTCCTAATGTTCTCTGGATGCAGAAATCCTTACACTATAGGGTTAATATTCAAAAATGATTTCTGAACTCATTCATTAATAATAAAATTATAGGGAAAATTTTTTCAGTAAGGATGAACTTAAAAAATTTGTGAGAAATATTCACCTAGCATTTTACATCTGAAATAAATCATGTGAGTTTTAAGCATGTCTAATGAGACAGGGTAACATTTAACTAGCCAGCTGTAGTCAGGTATTATCTTTAAATGTTGCATTGCTTCTTTTGATGTCAAGTTTCTTGAGTTCTTCCAATAAAAAGAAAGAAATAGGTAGATACCTAAACAGAGAACTCTCAACAGACAAATCTCAAATGGCTGAAAGATACTTAAGAAAATGCTCAACATCCTTAGCCATCAGAGAAATGCAAATCACAACAACTCTGAGATTCCATCTTACACCTGTCAGAATGGCCAAGATCAAAAACACTGATGACTTCTTATGCTGGAGAGGAGGTGTGGTAAAGAGAACACTCCTTCATGACTGGTGGGAGTGCAAGCTGGCAACAGCCACTTTGGAAATCATTATGGCGATTTCTAAAAAAAATTAGGAAACAATCTAACTCAAGACCCAGCAATACTGTTGTTAGGTATATACCTAAAGAATGTTCAATCATACCACTATGTTCATAGCAGCATTATTTGTAATAGCCAGAACCTAGAAACAACCTAAATGCCCCTTAACCAAAGAATGTCTAAAGAAAATGTAGTATATTTTTACACAATGGAGTACTACACAGCGGTAAAAAAATAATGATATCTTGAAATTTGCAGGCAAACAGATGGAACTAGAAAAAAACATACTGAGTGAGTTAACCCAGACTCAGAAAGACGAGTATATTATGTACACACTCATAAGTGGCTTCTCAACATAAAGCAAAGAAAAAAACAACTTACATTCCACAACCCCAGAAACCTAGACAACAAAGAGGACCCTAAGAGAGATCTACATGGATCTACATAGGAAGGAGAATAAGATAAGATCTCCTGAGATCTAAAGATCTAAATTGGGAGCATGGTGGTCATGTGATAGGGGAGGAAGGGAGGTGAGTGGAGAAAAATGTATCACTCAATAAAAACAATTAAAAAAATAATGCGTTGAACATCTCTTGCCTCTTTCTTTCCTGTTTCACAACCACTAAGAAGGAATTGGTTCACTTGGTTACTGTGTAGTTTCTAACTAGACACCTAGCCATTGTTTTTGGATGAAAACTTCTCTAGTGTCTTAGCAAATATGAATGTGCCTAATGTGGTCCCTGTTGTTTATAGTAATCTACATTTGTTCTGTTTGTCACAAAGAAATACAATTTTGGTTGAGAAAAAACCTACAGATAAAACAGGCTCCAGTAAAGAGAAGTTTATGGTTATAACATAGGAGAACAAAATCATTGTGTGGCAGAGTTGGTAAATGCAACAAAACAATTTGCACCTCTTAGCCTTAAAATGTAATAGGATACTCAGACTGAATATTTATATTTAAAATTATTAAATCAGTTGTGTTTTTAATAAAAAGAAGGCAGTATTAAGATACAAGCAAGTCTGTAAAGGAGTATCTGGAGGTGGTAAACTGGAATTAAAATCAGGTGTCAAAAGATGCTCTAAGATTCGCTGAGGCTTGAATGAAGAAACTCCATGGATTCTATTAAATCTAAAAGAAATAGGAAGGAGTGAGAGGCAACAGCAAAAGAAACAGTGGTTTATTCCTTTCAAGATTCTCAATCACCTTGAAGGGTGAATTTGCACCAAGTACAATGATACCTGTGTATGAAAATGTCATGATGCAAGAACTTTAAATCTTTGAAGAAAGAAATTGAAGAAGACATCAGAAAATGGAAAGACCTCCCATGCTCTTGGGTAGGCAGAATTAATATAGTAAAAATGGCAATCCTACCGAAAGCAATCTACAGATTCAACGCAATGCCCATCAAAATCCCAACAAAATTCTTCAAAGACCTTGAAAGAACAATACTCAACTTCATTTGGAAAAGCAAAAAACCCAGGATAGCCAAAACAATCCTGGGCAACAAAAGAACATCTGGAGGAATCACAATCCCTGACTTCAAACCATACTACAGAGCTACAGTACTGAAAACAGCCTGGTACTGGCATAAAAACAGACAGGAGGACCAATGGAACCGAATAGAAGACCCGGATATCAATCCACATATCTTCGAACACCTGATATTTGATAAAGAAGCAAAAAATATCAAATGGAAAAAAGAAAGCATATTCAACAAGTGGTGCTGGCATAACTGGATATCAACATGTAGACAAATGAAAGTAGACCCCTATCTATCACCATGTACAAAACTCAAGTCCAAATGGATCA
>PVIU01001858.1:65768-176096 GCA_004026605.1 Ondatra zibethicus | reverse complement strand
CTAGAACCCCAGCAGCACAGACACTGAGAGAAACAATTAATAAATGGGACCTCCTGAAACTGAAAAGCTTCTATAAAGCAAAGGACACGGTCAACAAGACAAAACGACAGCCTACAGAATGGGAAAAGATCTTCACTAACCCCACATCAGACAGAGGTCTGATCTCCAAAATATACAAAGAACTCAAGAAATTGGACACCAAAAGAACACATAATCCAATAAAACAAAAATGGAGCACAGACTTAAACAGAGAACTCTCAACAGAGGAATCTAAAATGGCTGAAAGACACTTAAGGAAATGTTCAACATCCTTAGTCATCAGAGAAATGCAAATCAAAACAACTCTGAGATTCCATCTTAAACCTGTAAGAATGGCCAAGATCAAAAACACTGATGACAACTTATGCTGGAGAGGCTGTGGAGAAATGGGAACACTTCTACATTGCTGGTGGGAATGCAAGCTGGTACGACCCCTATGGATGTCAGTGTGGCGATTTCTCAGAAAATTAGGAAACAACCTTCCTCAAGACCCAGTAATACCACTTTTGGGTATATATCCAAAGGATTCTCAATCCTGCCACAAGGACATGTGCTCAACTATGTTCATAGCAGCTTTGTTTGTCATAGCCAGAAACTGGAAACAACCTAAATGCCCCTCAATCGAAGAATGGATAAAAAAAAATGTGGTACATTTACACAATGGAATACTACACAGCAGAAAAAATAATGACAGCCTGAATTTTGCAGGAAAATGGATGGAACTAGAAAGCATTATTTTGAGTGAGGTAACACAAACACAGAAAGACAATTGTCACATGTACTCACTCATAGGTGGTTTTTAAACATAAGGCAAAGAAAACCAGCCTACAAACCACAATCCCAGAGAATTTAGACAACAATACGGACACTAAGAGAGACCTACATAGATCTAATCTACGTGGGAAGTAGAAAGTATAAAAAGACAAGATCTCCTGAATAAATTGGGAGCATGGGGACCTTGGGGGAGGGTTGTCGGAGGGAGGGGAGTGGCAAGAAGGGGAGCAGAGAAAAATGTAGAGCTCAATAAATATCAAGGGAGAAAAAAAAGAAAATGTCATGATGAAACCCATTCTTTTTATAATATTATTTATGTATTTGTGTGTGCCTACATGAGTTAATGTGTAGCACAATGTGTGCACACTAGAACTAGAATCATAGCTGGTTATAAGCAAATTGACGTGGGAGCTGGGAACCCATCCTGGGTCCTCTGGAAGAGCAGCAATCCCTCTTGACTTCTGAGCTGTTGTTATTCCAGTGCTCCCATCATTATTTCAAATAAAAAATTAAAACTGAAAAACATTAAAGGTTAACAAAACATACATTGAATAAGTAAAATCCACAGACTCATAATTAATGAAATACCAAAATAGGAAAAACAGACCAACTGAAAACTTTAAAAGGATTAATATTTAGATTCATTAATAATGGATCTCCAAAGAGGGGAAAATACTGTCAATTAATCTTAGGGGCTGGGAATATAACTCAGTGGTAAAGTATGTGCTCAGCATGCATGGGGTCCTGAGTTAAAATCACCAGTACCCCCTAAAAGTTATATCCAGCTAAATTATGACTCTCATTATTTTAAGAGAATATTTTTTTAAATGTTTCATCATTCAGAGACCTTTGCTGAAAGATTTACAAACCTGAACCGAGGAATGGTATGTAAGAAGTGGTGAGATAAAAAATCATAAACCTGGCTGAGTGCTTACTGGCTTTGAAAGGAAATGCTAACTTCTCTGAATTTGGGGATAATATGTCCCCCTTTTTACTTCACTTGTGAGTCTACATAGATTCCACTCTCTTCTCTTTTTTTATTACTTTTATCCTTTTTTATAATTTTTTATTGATATATATTGAGCTCTACATTTTTCTGTTCCCCTCTCTGCCTCTCCCCTCCCCCCTTTACTCAGGACACTCTCTTCCTTATTTTTATTTTTTTTATTTTTTTATTTTTATTTTTATTTTCTAGACAGGGTTTCTCTGTAGCTTTCGAGCCTGCCCTGGAGCTAGCTCTTGTAGACCAGGCTGGTCTCGAACTCACAGAGATCCACCTGCCTCTGCCTCCCAAGTGCTGAGATTAAAGGCGTGCGCCACCACTGCCTGGCCACTCTCTTCCTTCTTAATGTAAGTTTTATAGGAGGAGGCTTGAATGTAATGTCAGTTACACTATGCTTAGGTAGGTAAATTTCCTTCTATCTGGGGTTCAATAATCACCAGTCCACAAGTATATCAGACATTTATTAATGTTACTAGTAATAAAGTGTTTTTAATCTTCATTTCTCACTCTTCTGTCTCAACTTTTGAAAATCTGGGTATGATTATAGCTAAAATAATATCTAGAAGGAATCTTCTTAAGGCTTCATATATATGCATTCTAAAACATTGAACATTGTCTTGGGGTTTCTATTGCTATGATAAAACACCATGACCAATTTGGGAAGGAAAGTATTTATTCTGCTTACACTTCTGCTTTCACTCTGTTATGAAGTCACACATCTCAGTCCATTATGAAAGGAAGTCAAGGCTGGAACCTGGAGGCAGGAGCTGATGAAGAGGCCATGGAGGGGTGCTGCTTATTGTCATGCTCTTCAAGGCTTGCTCATTCTATTTTTTTACACCCCAGGATCACCTGCCCAGGGGTGTCACCATGCACAATGGGCTGGGCGGTCTCACATCAATCACTGAAAAATGTACCATAGACCAGTCTGGTGGGAACGTTTTCTTAATTGAGATTCCCTCTTTCCAAATGACTCCAGCTGTGTCAAATTGGCATGAGACCAACCAGCACATTAGTGAATCAGATATTTAACTGTAGAGATTAGAAAAGGGGGAAATAGACCCGGCTGAGGTAATAGCTCAGTTGTAGAATGCTTCTGAGCATGTGTGAGATCTTGGGTTCAATCCCCAATTGGCAAGAACAAAAAGAAACAGTAAAGAGCAGCTACTACAACAACAAAAAACGAAGACATAAACATAAAGGCCAGAAAACCAAAAGCTGATTCTTTAATAACAGTGATACGAACCAAGAAAATGACATAGGCAATATTAAGACTGGGAAAAGATAAAAACGCTAAAGAGATTTGACCTGTGTGCCAATCAAAATCAAAATCAAAGTGTGCCGATTCAAAAGTGTAGATAGATAAAATAGTCATTTTCAATAACAATATGACTGTTGACTCAAAATAGTAAAAACCACGAATAAATTATAGTCACTAAAATAATGTGCTGACTGGTGGTTATAAATCTCTGTCAGCGGAAAAGAAGAATCCCTTCTATTCTCCAAAGCTACTCTGGGATGTGAGCAGCACCGCAGGCCCGTGCATCTGATGCTTGCTTCCCAGTTGTTGGAGAAGGACTAGGGACCTGTTGGAGAAGATGTGTCACTAGAGGTGGCTCTGACGTTTCAAAAGCCCATACTATTTCCAGTTAGTGTTCTGTGTCTTCCTCTTGTGGTTCAAGATGTATGCTTTCAGCTGCTGCTTCAGTGCCTGCCTGCCTTCCATCATGCTCCCCACCATGACAGTCTGGGACACTAATACTCTGAAATGTAAGTCCCAAATAAACTCTTCTGTAAGCTGCCTTGGTCATTGTGTCTTCTAACATAAATTAAAAAAAAAAACCAAGAAAGCTGGTCTTATCTTGATTAAGAAGAGTAAAGGAAGCAAAACGGTCAGTTTCAATTATGAATTTAGATGGAAATGGTCTACATAATCAAGTCAAATGTGGCATATCTGAAAACAATCAAAATCATCTTTGGATAGCTATTTAGCTTAGGAATAGGAGGATGTTAAAGAGCCTGTTAATACTTTCACTGAGGAACATATTAGGAATAGGGGCACTATTTTATTCATTGATGAAACCAGCATTTGCTAAATTTCAGAACCCAAGAGAAGAAAAGCTTGTAGCAAACTAGGAATGTTAATTTTTGAATTTCTTTTCTTTTTTTTTTTTTTTTTTTTTTTTGGTTTTTCAAGACAAGGTTTCTCTGTAGCTTTGGAGCCTGTCCTGGAACTAGCTTTTGTAGACCAAGCTGGTCTTGAACTAACAAAGATCCACCTGCCTCTGCCTCCCAAGTGCTGGGATTAAAGGCATGTGCCACCAACGCCCGGCTCAGTTTTTGAATTTCTTATAAACAATATTTTCTGTCAGAGCCAAGTACGCTCATTATTATTCCTTATATTCTACATTTTATTGGAAAGCTTAAACGTCATTAAGAGACAACAATAATAAAAGGACAAAATGAAGGAAGTTATTTCCTAGGTTATATGGTTTGAAACTAAGAAACTCCATGAAACCAAAACCACTAGAACGTACAACAGAGTGCAGCCAGTTTCCTGGGTACATGATCAATATAAATGACCATTATCCTTACAGTCCAACGGGAGCTAAGCATAATTACATTGAACTTTTAGTGCCAGACATTATGTTTACAGTAGTCTTAAAATCAGCCCAGTGAGTAATGGCATTTCAAGAAACATGGAGTCCACGACTTGGAAAGTAATTGCCAAAGGTCTTATAGGCAGCAAGAGTTATGTATGCCTGGGATTACAACCTAAATCCATGTAAAACTTTTCCTAAAAACTAAAACTTTTAAAACTTTTCCTGTTTTAATTTCCAAGTACTCATTTCCTCCTGTAAAGAATGAGAACTCTCTGTTTCTGGCATCAACGATTTCTTTTTAATATTTTAAGGGTTTTGTTGTTGTTTTAAAGAAAAAAACTTACACCTGAGGTTCCAAAGACATCATAGATACAAAATGGAATTTGTGATCCTAGGAGAGTTTCAAGGTTATCCAGGAACAAATCTAGCAAGTGATAGCTCATCATCCCTCAGGATGATAGTGAGGCAACGAAGTAGTGGAAGCCACAGAGACTCAGAGTTCTGAAGGGCAGGAAGCACCCAGTCCCTGCTCTGTGATGGGAAGCCAAGTGGCGCGGTCTCCTAGGGAAGTGTTGAGTGGGACGGAGCATGCCTCCTGCAAACTCTGGACAAGAAAGGTTCTTTAAAGACACTGCAGTTGAGGCAACAGTGACCTTCCAGTTGACTGGGTGTCGTTCCTGAAATGTACTTCGCATTCATTATAACAACAATAGCAGGAGCTATTGCCACACTTGCTGCTGCCCTGACCGCGGTGCTAATAGTGAAACGTCTGAGTACCTTAAAAAGCGACACACAGATAGACTATGAGAGTCCTCAGCAGGCGGATAAAAACTCCGCACCTGCTTCCGGGGTAGAACAGGAGGCACACAAAAACTTGGAGGAGATGGAACAGGGCTTAAACGAGGAACTGGAGAAGAAGGGTCAGCAGAAGCATGAAGAACTGGACCCTAAGGAACAGGGCACCAAGAAGGGGCTAGAGGAGAAAGAACGGAGTTCACAGTGGGATGTGCACGGAAAGGAGCAGCCTTCGTAAGTTCAAAACTTGTGCAAGCGCACAGGCAGCACGCGGCCCATGGCAGCCTCTTTTCTGCAGCTCACTGTGCAGCGTGTCAGGGCCCAGAAGATGGGTTTTCATGACGATGACACTCAGAGGCCGGGGCCGGGCGCAGCGGGGTGGCTGGGAGGCGGGCGTGGCCCGGGCACCGCACAATGGGCTCCACCTCACAGAGAGGCTGAGGGAGGCGCCTCGGGGCGAGCCGCACATGGGCCCCTCGGGGCGACGAGGCCGGCGGGTGAGCGAGGAGGCCGCGGCTCTCGGGGACGGCGGGAGGATGCGGGCGGGCGGGCGGTGCTGAGGAGAGCGACGCCGAGACGAGGCGGGCGGCCGTGCTGAGAGCGGCGCTCCCGAGAGCGGCGTCCTCTGGCCGCCGCCCCCACCCCCGCGGTTGCCCGGAGACCGCTTGGCCTCGCCTGGCGTCGCGCGACCGCCCGCCCGCCCCGCCCCTCCCCGCGCCTCCGCGGCCTCCCCCTTTCCAGCTCCTTCTCGAACCCGCCGCTGCTCAGCGAGCCGTTGCCGAGCGCTGACGGGAGCGGCCGAGGGCGAGGCCGCCCGCCGAGCCGCAGCCGACCGGCGGCTCGCGCCTCCCGGGGCCGAGCGCGCAGGCGCAGAGCGCAGTAACTGCCGGTTGGGGGCGGCGAACCGCAGTGGCGACGAGGCGGCGGGCCGGGGGGGGGGCGGTGCGGCGCGGCGCGGCGCGGAGCAGGCGGGCCGCTCCACCTCCGCAGTTCCGACGCCCCTGCCCTAGATTCTCTGACGGAGAGCGGGGCCTCTCCTTTGCTTCTCTCAGGAGTCGCAGCGCCCGCGGTAGCGGCCCGCAGCGGGACGCGGTCCCCGCAGCCCGACCCGGAGGCGGGATGTCGGTGGTGGGCATTGACCTCGGCTTCCTCAACTGCTACGTCGCGGTGGCGAGGAGCGGCGGCATCGAGACCATCGCCAACGAGTACAGCGACAGGTGCACGCCGTAAGTGCCGCCCGCCCCCTGTGCTCGGGTGGGGTCCGGGACGGGTGCAGCGTCGGCAGCCGGGGGACCGCGGGCCACCTCGCTCGCCCCCGCCGGCCGCAGGCGTCCTTGACCCGCTAGAGCCCCGCGGCGTCCCGGGCACGAAGGAAGGACCCCGCTGGCCTGCGCACCCCGGCCTGGGATGATCCGGTGCTAGCAGGGGACAGTTCTGCGTGTCCGCCCCATCCCGCCCTCCCCCCCCCCAGCTCCCTGAACCACAGCTTTCCCAGAAAAGTGACCCCTCGCTCTGCACGCTCAGAAAATGAATGGCAGTTATTCTAACCCTAGACGCATTTGTTGTATTTCTTCATGAGTCCGTCTGTTCTAGGAGAGATGAGGTGTTGTCCTTGAGAATCTGAGACCATCTGACCGGTTTCCGAAGGGTTAGGTTAACGGTGCGTTCACTAGGAGAGCCTGGGGAGTGGGAATCTGGGCCGAGCCTGTTAGTAAGTAATCCTGTCAATTAGTAGAGATTGCTGAGGTCAGAGGCTCCGACCTAGGGTGTGTTTCTACAGAGTGAATGGGCGGTGAGTCAGAGGCGACTGTCCTGTATAAACAGGACTGTGGAGTGCTTCCATTATGAACTTGAAGAAAGACTTTGTAGCGTTATGTCATGGAAACGTGGGAAGTTTATTGGCAACGAACACAACCAACACTTGCTTGTGAAAAACTCTTCTTGTGGGCTCCTGTAGCCTGTAATTTTATGAGGCTGATTCTGTTCGTGTACTTTTAAGGAAAGCTAATTTGTGAATGATCTAGACTTAATTTTAAATCAAACCAATGTTAGCCAAGATCAGTGTTAAACCGTCTTTAAATGCTGAGGTTACAACGTTCTAGGAGTTGTTTAAGAATATGTCAGTATGTTTAAGTATAGCAAACGTGAATGCAAAAGACTAAGATTACTTTCCAGATGTAGCCTGGAATGCTTTAGGCCTCCTTTTTCCCCCTAGATTGACCATCACCTCTCTGTTGAAATTCTAGATGTTTATATAATCAAATGTGGATATGTCAGGTAACCTTCATAATCCCAGGACCAATAATTTACTCATGATTTATTCATTTATTAAGTATATTATGAGAAAAACATTATTCCTAAGCTTAGAAATATAGGTACATGAAAAGATAAAATTAAAAATTATAATTCTATCCAGAAATAAAACTTCCATATAGTTTCTATTTGTTTTTAAGATAGAAAGGGGAAAATAGATTGTTGTTCTGTTCACTAACTTCTCTGTAAAGTATTTCTGTACAATCAGTTTTAGTGTTTGTATAATCATTTTATTAGTTCATCCCATGTTCTACCTTCATATGTTTATATTTTATTTTTGAAAGTAATGTTACAATAACTACCTTTTTGTTTCTTTTTACTTTGCGGAGTTGGGGTTGGGTTTTGGATTTGTTTTGTTTTTGAGAATTCACATTTAGTGAATGATAAGCTAGTATGGTTATTTTGCTTCTAAAAAAAATCCAGTGACTAGATTTGCTGCTTTGTTTTCCAAATTAAGTTTGTTTAGGGGATTATAAAGTTTGATGGTACAAATTAGAAAATAGCCAAACCTAAGACTGTTCTGAAAATACTCAAGTATTAATACAAGACAAAATAAAATGATTCTCCAGTCATTACGTTGATCTTATGGGTAAGGAATCTGACATTACATAATACAAATAGGTGGTATGAATTTATGATGTTTCACATGCCACTGGTAGTCTTTTTAGTCTGTGATCATTATAAAACTTAATGATCATCACTGAGATCTGGTAGAATTTCATTTATAATGGTATGTTGCAGATGGTAGTTTGCAAGTTTTCTAGCCAGGTATTCACAATTTAAAGAACCTTAAAATTGTGAATTTATGTTTGTGTTTGGACTGGGTGAATTTTAATTAAGACTATATCCTAAAATATTCAGCCTAATAATCTAATATTATGTATCTACAATCACTGATCAGTTTCTGCTTTTGTTTTTTGAGACAAGATTTTGAGTAAGTAGTCCGAAGTGATCTTGGACTTGATCCTCCTGCTTCAGCCTCCCAAATGCTGAGATGAAAGGCATGCATTGCCATGCCTAGTAACTGATCAGTTTAAGTAGTTGTCTGTGTGATTTCTGTTAATGGTCTCAAGTTATAAGCTAATTTAATTTTCAATTTATGTTTAATAAGTATATTAAAAACTTACATTATATTTCCATTTGTTAAAATATTTAATCCTTTTGGCCATAATAAAAGATTGGAAGTTCTTTGTTGTCATTAAACTACATATGTTTAAAGTTTATTTTTCTAAAAAAACATGTTTGAGAGCCTGTAGTACCAATATGCCATTCTGAGAACGATTCCTCCCTCTTCGTCTTCTAGCATAGCATTTCCCCTAGATAGTTAAGCAGTATTTGGGTTTCTTTTCTCTGAAGAGCTTCTCAAGTCCCTTTACTGATAAGTACTGAAAGTCTCTTAAGAAAGCAATGTTTTCCCAAGCTACTTTAGTGTCTAAAGAATCATGTTTTACAGAAACTTCTTGAGATCTGTGCCAAGGCAGTGGTTGTCAGATGGAAGTTAGTTTGCCCAGCTGTGGTTGTCGCAGTTGAGAGTGGGAGTAGAAAGGGTGCTATTAGCATCTTGTGGGAAGAGGCCAGCACACTCAGCTGTCACAGTGCACACCACAGCCCCATTCACCCAACAGAAGGAGTCTCTGGCCTGGAATATCAGGATTGCCATGGTTGAGAAACTCTGCTTTCTGGACACCCTGACACTGTAGTTGGAACAAACACATTGTTTAGCTCTTAAAATTTTGATTCGGAGCCAAACTGGCAACATGAGAAGAGAGTCATAAAGGCTCACCAAGGAAGTGAAGAGATGGAAGCTTGCTTGCTATCTCATGTCATTATTCATCGAGCAACAACACAGTGGCAGCAGAAGGCCAAGAATGGTGTGATCTGTGCCTAGAAAGGGAAAAGAAAATGTAGGGATGTTTTTAAAGCTTATGTGGAAAAATTGAGAGGAGCAGACAGATGTAGAGATGGCTGAATTCAAAGTCCAGTGGGCTTCAGTGTGATATGTCCGCACTTAGCAAGCCATGCTCTGAGATATAACCTTTGTTTTGTATTATCCATCATCATACATCGCTCTCTCCATTACTCAGAAACTTAATGAATTTGATTACTGGATGCAAACATTTCAAATTTATAATTGGGTTGTTGAGGCCCTATATAGTCTGACCTGGATACTGTCTTAATCAAACCCAACTATGAAACTAACCAAGTTGTATTCTTCCTAATTACCCTTAGGATCCATATTCCTGGTCATTCAGAAAGTGTCCTTCCGGTTTACCAGGCAGTGCTCCTGACCAGTGCAGTAGAACTTTCTGTTATGTATATTTGTTTTCTGTATAGTTTTTTTATGTCTAATAGCTACATGTGAGTGTAATAACCTGAAATGTGACTAGTTTTGAGGCACAGAATTTTGTTATTTTAATTTAAATTTTATCTCCCACATGTGAGCATTGGCTGCCACATTGAATAGTGCAATGAGGACAATGCCTCATTCCCTCACAGATATAACATTTGATCTAGATATACAGCTGGAGAATAAATTGTATTAGATGGTAATATATACTATAGAAGAAGTGGGTTTTTAGATGCTATGAGATGTTTAGGTTGGGGAGAATCAGGAATGCTGTTTGTATGGGACTGTCAGGGAAAAGTGTCAAACGAGGAACTTCTAAGGAAATTACTTGGCTCCAGATTCTAGTGGCTAGAGGACACATCCTGCACAGTGCTGGTGTTCTGGCAAGGGCTTCTGGCTGTGTCACAAAGGGGACATGCTGAATGTGGAAGGGGCTTGACATACTTCTGTAAAATGGGCACTGATTTTCTGAGTTTGATGCCCCATAATCTGGCTCCTAGGTGCTACATCCCAAAGGTCTACCATCTCGGTGTCATTATATTTGGGACCAGGTTTTTACTATATGAACCTTTACAGGGAAACCATATCTAACTTCAGCACCTGTGACAATATGGTATTGGTGCCAAAACTATTTTTTAAATTCTGATGGCCTGGAACATCAGTTTGCACAAGACAGCTATAAATTAAATGCTTTTATCTCTTTTCAAGTCTTAATTTAGAAGTTGTTTTTCCTGTGATATGCCAGACTTTGTTGACTCCCCGTGGAAAGCCTTACCCTCTCTGAGGAGTGGACAGCAGGTGGGGTAGATGGAAGGTGTGGGAAGTGGGAGGAGGGAGTGAGCAAGAACTGGGATTGGCATGTAAAATGAGAAAAGAATCTTAAAAAAATTAATTTAAAAAAGAAATTGCTTTTCCTAAACCCTATTATATGGAGGTGGTTGTTCCTTTTCATAATCTTATGTGTCCTGTTAAATTTTTCAACAAATTGTAAATTATTCAAGGATAGAGAATAGCTTATGTATGCACAGTATTTGTTGATTGAATAGTTTCTTGTGGTTAAAACTTAAACCATGGAAATATTTTCTTCAATCACATGATTAAAAAATGTTAGTCTTTATGTGACATGTAAAATGTAGTGATTAAAATAGCAACAAGCATTTGTATTTTTATTGTGCTGATGTGGGATTCTCATCTGTATCCTGTGAATATGTTTTATCACCATTGGTTAATAAAGAAGCTGCTTGGGCCTATGACAGTGCAGAATAGAGCAAGGCAGGAATTCCAAGCAGAAATAGAGGAAAGGGTATGTGGAGTCAAGGGGAAGCCTTGTAGCCGCTGCAAGAGACAGATGCCAGACACAGGACAGAACCTTACCAGTAGGCCACAACCACGTGGCGATATACAGATTAATAAAATGGGTTAATTTAAGATATAAGAGCTAGTTAGATTTTAAAAAAAAGAGCTAGTTAGAAAAACACTTAAACTATTGGCCAAACAGTGTTGCAATTAATATAGTTCCAGTGTGATTGTTTCGGGTCTGGGTGGCCAGAAAATGAACAAGCAACCTCTAACTACATTGTGCCAGGTGTCGAAAGCATTTCTTAACACCTCCGTTCATTCTCCTGGTCCTCACATAACCTGATGAGCAGGTGTTGTCAGCGCTGTCACCATATGGGAAACTGAAGCAAATGATGCTTATGTAACTTGCACAAGATAGCTGGCTCTTGAGCCAAAGTGGAAATCCAAGCAGCCTTACTTTACTAAATATGGTTACTTTTTAATAGGTCTCAGGCCATTAGAATTTGAAAAACAGTTTTGGCACCAATATCATGTTGTCAATTATTAACACAGTTTTTTAAATTCTAAAATTTTTATCACTATTCTGTTATTATAAAATTTAAAAATATGTAAAGTTTTTATTTCTGCTTCCTGATTTTAAAATAATGATCGTTTTAACTATTTTAAATTTACTTTTGTATAAAGAGAACCATATAAAACCATATAAACAGTGTACCAGATAAACAGAGGAACTCTTGTTTTAATCTTATTCAGGGCCTGTATATCTTTGGGATCCAGAACTCGAGCCATTGGAAATGCAGCTAAGAGCCAGGTATGTTGCTAGTGTGGCTGTTTTGACTCAGAAAGTTAACTACACGGTGGTTGATTACCATAGCACATAGTTGAGAATTACAAGTAGGGCAGAGTCTACACCTTTGTATTGTGTCAGACACACTTTGCTGGGTGTGGTGGCACATCCCTGTAATCCCAGCTCTTGAGGCAGTATGATTAAGAGTTAAAGGCCAGCATAAGCTGCATGAGATACTGTTTCCAAAACAAAACAAAGAAAATGCAGGATGGGGTGTAGAAGGTGGAGGAGGAGAAATCAATTTGCTTTAAGTTATAGAATATTTTTTTATTTTGTTTAAGAATTGTAAAGTTGAATGTCCTACTGTGGTCACTTCTCTAAGGGGCAGTCTTCTGAACACTTCAGTGACTAATAAGCAATGTTCTTAGTAAAAGAAGGTGGGGGAAACAAAGCAGATAATTTCCAGTGTGACTTAATGCGGATCATGAAATTTAAGTATATCTCTAGACTTCTGAAATGCTTATGAATAGAATATTAACTTAAAGTTTGCCTGTTTATCCACTAGCTTGTTGGCTTTATATTGTTTTACTTTTCCTTTATTTTCCTAAACCAAAGCCCTTGGTAGTTATTTCATATATTTTATGTATAGCTGGGTCTTTTCTTCCTGTTCTCATGTCTGTAAACCTAGCACTAAGGAGGCTGAGTTACGATGATCAGGAATTCAAGGCTGATCTCAAGTGAGTTTAAAGCCTGATCTATGTGACATCCTGTTTCAGAAAAATCAGTAATTTAATGTGCCATTATTTCCTCCTGACTTTGTAGGAATTATTTACTCATTTATTTAAAAACTTTTGCTCAAAAATTTGAAAGAATGTCTTTTAATTCTGCTTTATTGTGAAAGTGTTTTATGTTTTCTATATTCATATTGTATATAAAAGTTAATTATTGCTAAAATAGCTTCTTTAATTAGACTTAGACCTCGCATTTTGGTGTTTTTAAGAGTTGCTTTTTATTTGTGTGTATCTGTGTGTCTGTTTCTGCATGTAGAGGTGTGGGGCCAGTGCACATGAGGCCAGAAGAGAGTGGTGGGTGCTTTAGAGCTGGAAGCACAGGCCTTGCCTGCCACCTAATGTGAGGGCTGGAATCCAAACTCAGGTCTTCGTGACTGAGCAGCAAGATCTCCCAGCCTCTGAACCATCTTTCTAGCACCATCATATTTTGACTACTGTAAATTTAGCAGAAATAACCTTTATTTAAAGCAGTCTGTCCTATTAATCTCCCATGAGTTAAATTGACTAAGCACCCCTATGTGTTCATCCCATGAGGGAAGTTCCAGATCCGTTTGACGGTCACTAAGAAAGCAGATATTGCATCTAAGTAGCAATATATAGTTTGAACAGAACATTAACTTGTCAAAATGTTAGTCATTTACAGTTAAGACTGTTGCTTAGCACTATGCCACATGGAAAGGATTTTAAATACTGATCTAGGGGTGATTCTTATCAATGGGAGCAATATATAAGACATCTCTCAAGAAAATAGCCGCTGAGAAGAAAGGAAAACAGATGATTTGAAAACAATTAAAATAAAAACATAAAAAAATAGTGAAAGGTTTGGAGAAATGTCTCAGCAGCTAAGAGCACACATTGCTCTTGCAGAGGACCAGAGTCAGCTTCCCAGCACTACCAGTAACTCCACCTCCAGGAGATCTGAGCTCCTCTTCTGGCCTCTAAGAGCCCTGTGCTCATAGGCACCCACACCTCCCACATGCACATAATTCAAAATAAAGTATTTTTAAGTGAAAGGAAAACAACATCAAATAAAATAATTTACTGTGTTGAAAGTGCTGAGCATGCGCTAGGAAGATGGCACAGTGGCAAGAGTACTGGCTGTTCCTCTGTTCAGAGGACACAGGTTTGCTTCTGGCACCCACATGGTGCTTCACGGCCATCTGTAATTCCAGCTCCAGAGATCTGATGCCTTCTTCTGGCCTTATGAGGCACCAGATATCCAGTGGTGTACAGACATACATGTAGGCAAAATACCCATACACCTAAAATTTTTTCAAAGTCCTGAAAACAGAGATGATTTGTCAATAGATTTTCACCATATTATTTGAAATGTCAGGTTTTATATTATCTCTTTCACTAATTTCTAGAATAAGAAGAGAACTGTAACGATAACACTTAAGATACATACATGCTCACACTATAACTTTCTAATTGGACAACAAGAGCATGAATAAAGTAAAATTCTGAACTTGAGTGTGCGAGAATAGGAATTTGGTGGTTTAAGATATTAGGTTATTACCTTATTTTGCCTCATTAACTAACTGATAAATTCACATGTCTATTGCCAACAGATAGTTACAAATGTAAGAAATACAATTCATGGCTTCAAAAAGCTTCATGGGCGCTCATTTGATGACCCCATTGTGCAAACGGAGAGAGTCAGGCTTCCCTATGAACTGCAGAAGATGCCCAATGGAAGTGCAGGAGTTAAGGTGAGCTTTGTGCTTGCAGAGTACGGCTGTGCCCTTAAAGGAAAGAACAATGTGAGAATGCTACTGTTATAACCTGAAGTATAACTTTGTTTCTCAGACATAGTACATATGAGCATCTATCTGTTCTGGCTAATTTATTGTCAACTTGTCACAAGTTATGGAAAGGGGGACTCTTAAATTGAGAACATGCCTCAATTATTTGCCTACAGGTAAGTCTGTAATACAGTCTTCTTAGTTATAGAAGTGAGAGGATCTAGCCTGTTGTGGTGGTGCCACCCCTGGGCAGATAGGGGTCCTGGGGCATAAGAAAGCAAGTTGTGTAATCCATGAGGAGGAGAAATCCAGTAAACAACGTTCCTCCATGGCCTCTGCATCAGTTGCTGCCTCCATGTTCCTGCTCTGACTTCCCGGGATGATGGACTACAGCTGTAAGATGAATAGACCCTTTCCTCTCCAAGTTGGTTCAGTCATGGTGTTTTATCATAAATTGGGACAACACCTTCATGATGGTCAAGTTTGTAGTAATTTTAGTGAATGCAAAACATTCCGTTGTAGATAGTAACTTTTAAAACAGTTATTTTGTGTGAAATAAGAAGTGACTATCACTGGGAGAACGCCAGTAAATGAGACTTGTCGGGAGTAAAGTAGAGCCATGTGCAACTTAGAAGAGTACGCCTCCAAAGTAGTAGAGCTGCCAGCAGGTTTTCAGGTTTACAAGAATCTTGTAATATTTAGAAGTGAAGTGGTAAAGCAAATTTTCTTCTAAGAAGTGGGTTCTAGAAATTGGTCGACACAAACGAGTGAGATACTGTAAACCACAGTCAGTGTATGGCTCAACAATTCTACTCCTTACAAACCCCAGAGTTGAAAATATGTCCACAGAATTTCTGTACATGAATGCTCATAATATTAACGGTGTGATTTGTAGTAATAAAGTTGTTCTGCCCATGTGTCCATTATGAGTTAGATGAAATACAACTATACAGTAAAATAGCATGCAATGATACAAAGAAAGTACTGATACATGCCACACTGTATAAAAACTTCAAAAACGCTAAGTAAAGGAACCCCAGCACAAAAGTCCACATAATGTAGTAGATTCTTCTTATTTGCAGTATCCCAGATACAGTAAATTCATATGGGCAGAAAGATTAATGACTGCTAAGTACTAAGAGGAAGGGGGAATGGGACGTATAGCTAACAACCATGAGGAGGTTTCTGATGTGGTGATGAAAATATTGTACAAGTAGAAACTGGAGACCCATGCATAATTTTGTAGCCTCTTAAAATATACTCCCTGGAACTTTATGCTATGTGACGGTGTCTCCCTAAAGCTATTTTGAATAACTCTAAAGCTTGATGTGTCTGTGCTATGTATGGATATGCCTGTATTTCCAGTTTTAGAAGAGGATTCTGACTAGAGTGAATAGCATGCTTTAATAAAGAGAAAGAAACTATTGAGATAGTTCATGGATAACCCATCAGAGGTTAAAAACTTAAAGACATACTTTGGTGTAATGTGGAAGGTCAAGGTTTGTTACGTGGAGCTGGATAATGAGCTATGCTAGCAGTAACATAGAGGAAAATTAAGTCAGATATTGATTAGGTTTTCGTGACCACCTAACAGTCTAAACTGTTAGAGATTACAATTTAAGATCATTAAAATATTTTGATTTTACTCTTTAAAACAAAGCAAAAATGTTGAGGATTTATTTAGCTCAGTAGTCAAATACTTGTCTCACAAGCACAAAGGCCTGAGTTTGGTTCCCAGCACTAGGGGAAAAAAATCACATATGCACACACATGCAAAATAGATTGTATTGTATGAATGTGCTGAGGAGAGTATGGGGTTTTGTTTGTTTTGTTTTTGTTTGAGACAGGGTTTCTCCATAACTTTGAAGCCTGTCCTGGAACTAGCTATTGTAGATCAGGCTAGCCTGAAACTCACAGAGATCTACCTGCCTCTCCCTCCCGAGTGCTGGGATTAAAAGTATGCACCACCACCACCCAGCTGAGAACTAAGTTTTTTGTTGTTGTTTTTTTAAATATTTATTTATTTATTATGTATACAATATTCTGTCTGTGTGTGTGTATGCCTGAAGGCCAGAAGAGGGCACCAGACCTCATTACAGATGGTTGTGAGCCACCATGTGGTTGCTGGGAATTGAACTCAGGACCTTTGGAAGAGCAGGCAATGCTCTTAACCACTGAGCCATCTCTCCAGTCCCCTGTTTTTTTTTTTTTTGTTGTTGTTGTTTTTTTAATTTTAAAAAACTTTATTTTTTTATAAATATCATGGGGAAAAAAAACCCAGTCTGCTCTGGGTTCCAAACTTCTTTAGTCTTGTTGATACAGTTCTCAGTTTTGGATTTGGAAGTGTTTGTTTCAGATTTTTGGATTAGGGGGTCTCCAATTTGGCAAAGTTTATCCAAATATTCTAAAATCCGGGAAATAAAACAAAACCGTCCTTAAGCCTGAAACTCTCTTCAAATCCTAAGCATTTTGGAGAAGGGATAATAGGCTTGCATAGAAAACCATCTGCTCCCTGGGTGGTGGTGGTGCACACCTTTAATCCCAGCACTCAGGAGGCAGAGGCAGGTGGATCTCTGTGAGTTCGAGGCCAGCCTGGTCTACAAGAGCTAGTTCCAGGATTTAGACTCTAAAACTACAGCGAAACCCTGTCTCAAAAAACCAAGGGGAAAAAAAAAGAGGAAGAAGAAGAAAGAAAACCATCTGCTCTAAGGGCTGGGAAATGGCTTACGGTTAACTGCTTGCTGCAAAAGCATGAGGATCCGAGTTTGGGTTCCCAGAACCCAGTAAAGGAATGTGGGGGGAGGCAAAGAGAAAGTCATCAATTCTCACAGTCACCGTTCATTGCTGAAGTATGTTATGTCCTTGCAATAATAAGGAACATTTATATTTTGATTGACAGAATTCCAATATATCAAGTACATATAAAATTTTTTCACTCCTAATCAAAAAAAACCTTTATTTTTTTTTATTGATATTCACTGAGCTCTACATTTTTCTCTGTTCCCCTCCCTGACTCTCCCCTCCCCCCCTTCAATCCTACCCCAAAGTCCCCATGCTCCCAATTTACTCAGGAGATCTTGTCTTTTTATACTTTCTACTTCCCATGTAGATTATATCTATGTAAGTCTTTCTTAGTGTCCTCATTGTTGTCTAAATTCTCTGGGATTGTGGTTTGTAGTCTGGCTTTCTTTGCTTTATGTTTAAAAACCACCCATGAGTGAGTACATTGATAATTGTCTTTCTGTGTCTGGGTTACCTCACTCAAAATGATGTTTTCTAGCTCCATCCATTTGCCTGCAAAATTCAAGATGATATTATTTTTTTCTGCTGTGTAGTACTCCATTGGTAAATGTACCACATTTTCCTTATCCATTCTTCGATCAAGAGGCATTTAGGTTGTTTTCAGGTTCTGGCTATGACAAACAATGCTGCTATGAACATAGTTGAGCACATGTCCTTGTGGCACGATTGAGCATCCTTTGGATATATACCCAAAAGTGGTATTACTGGGTCTTGAGGAAGGTTGTTCCCTAATTTTCTGAGAAATCGCCACACTGACATCCATAGGGGTTGTACCAGCTTGCATTCCCACCAGCAATGCAGAAGTGTTCCCTTTTCCCCACAACCTCTCCAGCATAAGCTGTCATCAGTGTTTTTGATCTTGGCCATTCTTATAGGTTTAAGATGGAATCTCAGAGTTGTTTTGATTTGCATTTCTCTGATGACTAAGGATGTTGAACATTAAGTGTCTTTCAGCCATTTTAGATTCCTCTGTTGAGAGTTCTCTGTTTAAGTCTGTACTCCATTTTTTTATTGAATTATGTGATCTTTTGTTGTCCAATTTCTTGAGTTCCTTATATACTTTGGAGATCAGACCTCTGTCTGATGTGGGGTTAGTGAAGTTTTTTTCCCATTCTGTAGGCTTTTGTTCTGTCTCGTTGACTGTGTCCTTTGCTTTACAGAAGCTTTTCAGTTTCAGGAGGTCCCATTTATTAATTGTTTCTCTCAGTGTCTGTGCTGCTGGGGTTCTAGTTAGGAAGTGGTTCCCTGTGCCAATGCGTTCAAGCGTACTTCCCACTTTCTGTTCTATAAGGTTCAGTGTGGTTGGCTTTATGTTGAGGTCTTTGATCCATTTGGACTTGAGTTTTGTGCATGGAGATAGATATGGGTCTATTTTCATTTTTCTACATGTTGATATTCAGTTATTCCAGCACCACTTGTTAAATCTGCTTTCTTTTTTCCATTTGATATTTTTTGATTCTTTATCAAATATCAGGTGTTCGAAGATGTGTGGATTGATATCCGGGTCTTCTATTTGGTTCCATTGGTCAGCCTGTATGTTCTTATGCCAATACTGAGAACTAAGTTTTTGAAAGAAAACTAATTTTCAAGCAATAAAATTTTGTATATTCATACTGAGTGACTATCCGATAGTTAAAAGGCTTTGAAAGTGTCGGTTCTGTATTCCACTGTCTCCATCTTTGGAAGCTGAGGATTGCCAATCAGCTCTGTGTATTTTCTTTACTTGCTTTTTTTTTTTACAGATTTGCTTGAATTTACTTAATATTTATTTCATCTAACCTTCAAATACCCTTGTACAAAGAAGTACTGAGCACCTCGTCAGCTTATTACTGTAAGGCAATGTGGCTTGGTTCACTGTCTTCAGTGTAATTCATTTCTCTGTACCCCTTAGTTTAGAGGCAGCAATTCAGTAGCATTTGTTACGTGTTTCTACATGGATTGAAAACAATAAAAAACAATTATTCCTGTATCATTAGATATAGTGATTTTTATGTATTTACACATCCAAATGTATTGCTAGGCATTACATTGAGATTGGAAAATTGAGAGCATTTTCCAAAATTCTTTCAAATGTTGGTGTCATGGAATAAAGCTGTACTCTGGGATCTATAGGTAAAGAATATAGGCTTATATTGTGTGAATTGAACATCCTTGTCTTGCCAGGCAAGGTGGTGTACACCTTTAATCCCAGCACTCAGGAGGCAGAGGCAGGGAGATCTGTGAGTTTGAGGCCAGCCTAGACTAGGAGCAAGTTCCAGGACAGCCAGGGCTACACAGAGAAATCTTATCTCAAACAACAACAAAGCAGTTGTTTTATCCAAGTTCTTCAGATCACTTTGTATTGTATTTCATGGGTATTGGTGTTTTGCCTGCGGTATGTCTATGTACATGCCTGTTGCCTTCAGAGGTCAGATTCCCTGAGGTAGAATTATAGATAGTTGTGATGCTTAGCTACCTCTCCAGCCCTGTTCTGCATTGCTTTTAAATGCATCATAAAGGTTAAATTACTTTCAAATACAGGTTCTTGCTCAAACTACTCTTATATTACCAAATGCAACACAGTAAAGTGTAGCAGATATCTGGTCTCCATTAATCTTTAAATTTTATGCCTAATCCAAGTTGCGCAGTGGTGGCACATGCCTTTAATCCCAGTACTCAGGAGGCAGAGGCAGGCAGATCTCTGTGAGTTCAAGGCCTACAAGAGCTAGTTCCAGAACAGCTAGAACTATAACACAGAGAAACACTGTCTTGAAAATCTATAAATATATATATATATATATATATAATTCATGCATGTTCCTAGGAACTTTAGTGTAAGAACATTTTTATTTAGTGTTTAAAAACACTTTTTATTGAGCTATACATTTTTCTTCACTCCCCTTCCTCCCTTCTACCCTCTCCTATGACCCCCATGCTCCCAATTTACTCAGGAGATCTTGTCTTTTTCTTCCTATGTAGATTCATGTTTGTCTCTTTTAGGGTCCTCTTTGTTGTTTAGGTTGTCTGGGGTTGTGGACTGTAGGTTGGATTTTCTTTGCTTTATGTCTAGAAGCTACTTATGAGTGAGTACATATTATATTTGTCTTTCTGGATCTGGGTTACCTCACTCAATATGGTTTTTTCTAAATCCATCCATTTGCCTGCATATTTCAAGATGTCATTTTTTTACCACTGTGTAGTGCTCCATTGTGTAAATGTGCCACATTTTCTTTATCCATTCTTTGGTTGAGTGGCATCTAGATTGTTTCCATGTTCTAGCTATTGTGAATAATGCTGTTGTGAACATAGCTGATCACATGTCCTTGTGGTATGATTGAGTAACTTTAGGTGTGTACCCAGCAGCAGTATTGCTAGGTCTTGAGGGCAGATTGTTTCCTTTTTTTTTTTTTTTTTTTGAGAAATCGCGATAAGCAGCTGTATAAATTTGCACTCCCACCAGCAATGGAGGAGTGTTCCCCTTACCCTACATCTTCCCCAGTATAAGTTGTCATCACTTTTTTTGATCTTGGCCATTCTGACTGATGTAAGATGGAACCTCAGAGTTTTGATTTGCATTTCTCTGATGGCTAAAGACGTTGAGCATTTCCTTAAGTGTCTTTCAGCCATTTGAGATCCATCTGTTGAGAGTTCTGTGTTTAGGCCTGTATCCCATTATTTGTTCTTTTAATATCAAATTTCTTGAGTTCTTCATACATTTTGGAGATCAGTCCTCTCTCCCATGTGGGTTTGGTAAAGATCTTTTCCCAATCTGTAGGCTGCCATTTTGTCTTGTTGACCATGTCTTTTGCTTTACAGAAGGTTCTCAGTTTTAGGAGGTCCAGTTTATTAATGTTGCTCTCAGTGTCTGTGCTACTGGGGTTATATTTTGGAAGTGGACTCCTGTGCCAATGTAATCAGGGCTATTTCCCATTTTCTCTGAGGTTCAGTGTGGTTGGTTTTATGTTGAGGACTTTGATCTATTTGGATTTGAGTTTTGTGCATGGTGATAGATATGGATCTATTTGCATTCTCTTATATTTTGATACCCAGTTATGATATCACCATTTGTTGAATATGCTTTCTTTTTTCCACTTTATATTTTTAGCTTCTTTGTCAAAAATCAGTGTTCATAGGTATATAGATTGATACAGATTAATAATTAGGATTCTTTCCCTTTATTTCTGTGGTGTTTTTAATTTCCTCTTTCCAAAAATATGTGGCTAAAGCTTACATGTTAAGCCCAAGAGTACTAATTTTTAAGAATTTTATCTTGTTGGGAAGTAGTGGTATATACCTCTAATCCCAGCACTCGGAAGGCAGATGCAGGTGGATCTCAGTGAGTTCAAGGCCAGCCTGGTCTAAAAAGTGAGGTCCAGAACAGCCAGGACTGTTACACAGAAAAACGCTAGCTCAAGGGGGAAAAAAAGAATTTTATCTTTTTTCCTTCACTGTTTACATCATATTTGGAAAATTAATGATAAAAATTAATGGGTTTTTGTGGGTGAGGACTCACTAGTTTAGAACTCTCTCCAAAGTAATGTGCTTATTGGTATGGAGCTAAACATGAGACGTGTACTCAGTATTGCTAGTGACCATCTGTAAGGAATGGACTGCTGTTTCCACTGTGGTGTGTGGTGTGCACACGCATTGTGTGAATAAGTGACTGAGTGTATCAATCTTGATTGTAGGTTCGGTACCTGGAGGAAGAGAGGCCCTTTGCGATTGAGCAGGTCACCGGGATGTTGTTGGCTAAACTTAAAGAGACCTCAGAAAATGCCCTGAAGAAGCCAGTAGCCGACTGTGTTATCTCGGTGAGCTCCAGGGTATTGACATCAAGGAAAAAAAGTTTTCTCTTTGTAATTTCTCTCTTTGGACAGAAAATAACTTACAGTGGCTTTACTGTTTTAAAAACCACCTCATTTCATAAAGTTTAGGTTGACTTTCCTATAAATTCAGTTCTCATAATCAGTGAGCCTTCAAAAAACCAGAATGTGTTATATTTTAAGTGGCTGCTGCCCCTGCCACTTACAAGTCTTCCTAAGGAACAAGTGAGACGGCTCAGACACTAGCCACCCAAGTTTGATCCCCAGGACTCACATGGTGAAGTCTGACTCCTGAGGATTGTCCTCTGATTCTGCATGTTTGCTCCCTCACACATGTGTACACACACAAATCTATATAAAGATAGACACTAAATGCATGTAATTTTAAAAAATTTAAAAACATAATCTTCCTAGTAGCATTTAACTTCCCGATTTTAAATACCTTAATGTTTTAGGGAATAAATTAAAAATTCAAAGTTAGGGATGTGAAGTTATAGACAGGAATTTGAAGTTATAGACGTCCTGTCTCAGGGGGAAAAAAAGGTATTCTTTAAGGATCCTTTTTTAAATTCTTCATAAAATGTTTAATTATCTGCCATGGCTTATCTCTTAAATCTCATTGAATATTGTTAGCTTCTTTTTATCATATATGTTTTTACTTAGTGTGATTAAAGTTGGGTACATAAGTTAGGAGTCTCATATCACTAAAAAAAAATTAGATTGTTAACTTTTTGGTGAACTTAATCATTAAATATTTTCATTATTTAAACTTAATTGAAAGAAATGTAAGAGCTTAGTATTTTGCTTTGTAACCATTAGAAATAGCAAACAAGAGTGTTTACCATTAGCTAGGTACTGTGGTAATTTTATGTGTGTTAAGTCTGAGCTCCCCCACAAGGGTAGAGTATTGCCACCTCGTGTACGTACTACAGAGAATCGAGGTACTTCATTCCCAAGAGTGTGCTTGCAACTCCTCCTCATGGTGCCACTTGGAATGCATGTGTGAAAGTGGTGCAGCTGTCGTAAGGCCCGTCTCTCATGTTGTATGCATTATAAGGATTGCTCTACTGTTCTGTGGACTGCTGTATCCATAGCAGCCACAAAAGTACTTGGTTCATAAATTGCCTCATGAATACTATACGAAGCACACATATGAATTAGAGATTTGCCAGGAGAAGAATACTAATGTACAGGACCATAAGCACATCGAACAGAACACAGTGAAGATAGAGGCCACTACCTTAAACAGAACACAGTGAAGATAGAGGCCACTACCTTAAACAGAACACAGTGAAGATAGAGGCCACTACCTTAAACTTAAACTTAAGCTGGGCATAGTGTCACGCGCCTTTAATCCCAGCGCCCCGGAGGCAGAGGCAGGTAAATCTCTTGAGTTCAAGGTCAGACTGCTCTACTTACTGAGTTCCAGGACAGCCAAGATACATAGTGAGAACCTGTCTAAATACATAAAAACAGCAGCAAACAAAAGGCTTAAATTGGAGGCTAGTGAGATGTCTCTGAGTAAAGGCACTTGCCACTCAAAACTGATTATGTGCATTCAGTCCTCTGAACTCATGTGAAGGTAGAAGGAAAGAACTGCTTCCACAGAGTTGTTCTTTGACCTCTAAATACATGTTGTGGCATTACACAACCCCCACATACACATCATAGTAAAAGAAATATTAAGCGGAGTATTGTTACTCAATACTAATCCCAGCATACTGAGAATTTGAGGCAGGAAGACTGCACATCAGGTCTTGAAGGCATTGAGGAATATTCTACATTAATATGTTCAATAGTTATCTTTATAATTTTGGGGGCTAATATGGGTGATGGTGGCGCACGCCTTTAATCCTAGCACTTGGGAGGCAGAGGCAGGTGGATTTCTGTGAGTTTGAGGCCAGCCTCGTCTACAGAGCTAATTCCAGGACAGCCAAGGCTACACAGAGAAACCCTGTTTAAAAAATTGGAGGTGGAGGTTAAATAAATAAATAAATCTTTATACATTTTAAGCCTGATGTTAACATTTCAGTATAAACGCAATATCTTGATGGCAGCAAATAGATTCTTCATAACTTCCTGCAATATATATTTTCCCTCCTTGGAAATGTAACCATTTTAAACAATTGGATTTCATCTTCTAGTTGTATATACATTCCACAGAAATGAAATTATGCTCTGTATAGCCATTTGTGTGTGTGTGTGCATGTACATGCCTGGTTGTCTGTGTGGAGACAGTGTGCATGCCACTCCATAGAGACCAAAAGAAGGCCTCGGGCTGGAAAGATGGCTCAGAGGTTAAGAGTACTGGCTGCTCTTCCAAAGGTTCTGAGTTCAATTCCCAGCAACCACATGGTGGCTCACAACCATTTGTAATGAGATCTAGTGCCTTCTTCTGGCCTGCAGGTGTACATGCAGACAAAACACTATATACATAATAAATAAATAAATCTTTAAAAAAAAAAAGGCCTCAGATTTCCTGGAACTGGAGTTACAGGAAATTATGCTTGATCTTGGTGGGTACAGAACTCTAGTGCTCTTCAAGAGTAGCATGTGCTCTTAACCACTGAGCCATCTCTCCAGCCCATGCATGTCCTTTTTTAGCATAATAAACTATTCCATGACAGTGGAAATCTAGATGGTCTTAGCTACATAGGATTCTATTATATGAGATGTCTATATTACATATACTTAATCTCATTTTAATGGAGTCTTAAGGTTTTAATTTTTGTTATTAAAGATGAACTAGTATTTTATTTATTAACTTACTGTTTTTGAGACAGGTTCTTACTATGTAGCACTGACTGACCTGGAATTCGCTATATAAAGAAGGCTGGCCTCAAACTCAGAAATCCTGCCTCTGCCTCCCAAGTGCTGGGTTTAAAGGAGTGTACCACCATGCCTAGGACCAGTGTTTTAATAGTCTGATATATTCAAGTTTTCAATACTGTGTCAGAATACTGTAGGCAGGCTAACTTTGTAAGGAAAACAGGTTCATTTATCCCATTAGCTTTTGGAAGCTGAATTTAATAGTGGGAAACTATTAGTTTGTTTTGTGGTGATGACATAACAGCATCATTGGCAAGAGTATGTATGAAGAAAAAATCAGATTGCCAAACAAGTGTCCAGACAGAAATGAGGTCCACCATCCCTTCCTAGAGCATACCTCTCAGTTCATCAAAGCACCTTCAACCACTGTCCACCTCCACAAGGTCACACTGAGGACCAGCACACGAGTCTTAGAGACAGCTGTCTACACCACAGTAACCAGACTAACACTGGCTCCTTGAGGTAAACAGAACTGGGGATCCTACAATACAATTAGTGTTGTGTTCACACTCCAGATCCCATCTGTGTAGTACAGAGACTGTCAGACTTAAGAACCTACACTAGAACTTTACGTTGATTTAAAGTTGCTTGTTCTGCGGTTATTAGTAAAGTCTGTGGCACTAAGGCAGTAACTTGTGACTGTTCTTACCAGATCCCGAGCTTTTTCACTGATGCTGAGAGAAGGTCTGTGATGGCAGCAGCTCAGGTTGCAGGCCTAAATTGTCTGAGGCTGATGAATGAAACCACTGCAGGTTGGTATGGCCACTTGAAAACTACCATCAGAAAACAGCAGTTTTTCTCTCCACAGTTTTTTAAAACTCTGATGTCGTTTATAATTTGTTGCTTTGAATACAGAATTTTGACAGAGGTGAAATTCATATTTGATCTTAAAGAATGGTTACTGCTGTAACTTAACATCTGAGTAGGGAAAATAAAATGTTAAGCAATCTGAAAAGTTACTATAGGTTGAATCTATTTTACTGTATTGTATATTAGAATGCAATATAAACATAACTTTGTCTTGTTTTCCAAAGGACAGCTATACAAGAATTAACCTATTGTTTGTTCTTATACAGTGGCGCTGGCATATGGAATTTATAAACAGGATCTTCCCTCATTAGATGAGAAACCAAGGAATGTTGTGTTTATTGACATGGGGCATTCTGCCTACCAGGTCTCTGTTTGTGCTTTTAACAAAGGAAAACTTAAAGTAAGTAACTCAGTTACTTTCTGTATATAACTTCAATGAGTAAGAGCATACATTATGTAAAGAGCACACCATTAACAAGTGGGCTGAAGGTCTTATTCTGCCTCTTATGTTAAAAACATAACCATTAAGGCAGGGCTGGAGAGATGGCTCAGAAGTTATGAGTACTTGCTGCTCTTGCAGAGGACCGGGTTCAGTTCTTAGCACCATGGGTGGTCCACAACGATCGGAAACTCCAGTTCCAGTGGCTCTGAGGCCCTCTTCTGACTTCCAAAGACACCAGGCGTGCACATGGTGCACATGTACACATGTAGGCAAAGCATTCATACACAAAAAAATCTAAAAATATTTATTATACATTATACATATATACATATACATATATTCTTAACTTTCCTTGACCTTAGGTTCTCTTTACTGATAACAATGTCCTAGAAGTTGCCTTTTTTTTTTTTTTAGAAGTTGCCTTTTTTAAAAAAAAAAAGTGAACCAGAGAATTTATAGAGTGTGAGTAAAGGAGTTTCTGACAAGGAGCATGGGTGACCCAAAGGCTCTGCATTATCACAAAGTCCACCCAGCAGCATGGTGACTTGCAGAAGCTGCATCCCTGGAACTTCCTGTGAGACCTGTAGGCTACTTGACCTGTGGGGATTCTCCTAGGATTTTTGTAGTTGTAAAATGCTTGAAATATGTGGCATTTAGTAGTTTGTGTTATATGTCTTTGTTTTTGTGTTCATCTATCAAGTGCACCCTTTGTTTTGTACTTCATGGTACTATAACAAAATCCTTATAATCAGAAAAACAAAGGAAATTTGTGACAAAATTATAGTATTTTTGTATAAATTGACTTAATTCCCGGCCTCTCTTCTTAAATGTTAGCTTAGTAACAAAAGTGGATTTTTCCCTTCTTTTTCTACTTTAAATGTAGTCATCTATCCATTTTTCATCACTGAGTCCTGTTGAAGTCTGATAAAGGCTGTGGGGCTGATTCTTAGGTGAATACACCCTTGCATTATCACATGGAAGGATGATTTTGCATTTCATGCTGGGCAGCACTGAACCCTATGGGATGTGTGCATTTGTAGAATGTATATGAGTCTGTTGGGATAATGCCATTAATAGTACTCGCATCTTAATGTGGTGTCCCATCTTAGAAGAAACTGCCAAGGAACCATGCCTGCAGAAGCATGACTCCCTAATCATAAGGTTAAGTAGCCATTTTTCACAGGGAGAGGGGTTAGATATCCTGGAGTTGTCTGACTTACTAGCCTACACACAGCAACCAGCTGGTAGTCTGGTAAGAAGCAAATTATTCTCTTTTTCTGTTTCCATTTTTTACTTGCTTGTGTATTTCTTTGTTTTACATTATTGTAAAAAAAATAAGTAGGTTTTTTAAAAGATCATAGCCAAAGGCTTAACTACTAATCTGGAAATTGAACGGTTACATAATAATACTGTTGATCCAGGTTTTTTGATCTCTTTTCTTGGATGTTTTGCTCTTATCTGCACTTAGCACTTAGAACTGTTGTTTGTCCTTAAACTTCATTTGGGGTTCAGTATATTAGAGAGCCAATGAATGTAAGCTAATGAAATTTTAGTTGTCACTCAGTTATTTCAAAATTAGAATTGTCCTTCTAGTTGTGTTATAGAGTTGTGCAACTACAGAGCAGATAACAAAGAGGAGGGGGCTATTTGAACCAGGTACAAGGGATAATTTATCCCAACATTTGGCACCCAGTGATTTGACAAGTTCTTTTGGATGGCCTTTGCTGTTACAATTTTAGAGAGGTTTTGTTTTGTTTTGTTTTGTTGACTTTTGGCTTTTGGTTTTGTTTTTTGTTTGTGGTGGTTTGAATGCAAATGGTTCTCAGAGGCTTATTGTTTAAATGCTTGATCTCCAGTTGATAAAACTGTTTGGGAAGGATTAGGAGGTGTGGCTTTATTGGAGGAGGTATGTCACTGAGGGTGAGCTTTGAGGTTTCAAAAGCCTATGCCATTCCCAATTTGTGCTCATCTTACATTCCCCCTCCCTCCCTCCCTCCATTCCTCCCTCCCTCCCTCATGTTTGTGAGTCTAATGCCCTGCCTGCCTACCTGCTGCATGGTCCTTGCCATGGTGGTTATAGGCTCTAATCCTCTCCTAGCGAGAGCTTCACACAGAGTGGAAGCAGCCTAAGAAAGAGAAATCTGTTATAGACACCAAAGCTGAAAGGGCAGAGCCATCTATGTACTTTGACATGAGATGTCGACTTACAGGATTTGGAGATTGCCCTGATGTATTTTGTTCCTGCTTTCGTCCAATATTTCCTTACTATGTCTACCTTTTGGAATGGCAATATATATTCTGTGCCATTGTTTATTGGAAGTATGTAATTTGCGTTTTGCTTTTTATTTTACAGGGGGATTGCCTTGAGTCTCAGAAGAGAATTGGGACTTTTGAACTGTGAAAAACTAGGGGACTTTTGATATTAGATCAAATGTATTTTGCTTTATGATATGGCCAGAAGCCTATAGGGTCTAAGAAATGGAATGTTGTTGTTTGAATGAGAATAGCACCATAGACTTCAATGTTTGCATACTTGTTAGTTGATTGAACTGTTTGAGGAGGAGTGGGAGGTGAGGCCTTGTTGGAGGAGGTGTGTCACTTTTAGCTCTCTCTGTCTTGTGGTGTGCCTCAAGATAAAACACCTCAGCCTCTGCTGTAGCACTGTACCTGCCTGCCTCCTGCTGCGCTTCCTGCCTTGATGATCGTGAACTCTGCCTCTGAAACTATAAGCCCAAAATTAAATGTTTTCTTTTATAAGGTGCCTTGTTCATGGTGTTTTGTCATGGCAATAAAAAAGTAACCAAGACACTGTATATTGGAAAACTTAATTATTTTCTTTCAACTAAACAGGTGTTGGCTACTACCTTTGACCCATATCTGGGTGGCAGGAACTTTGATGAGGCTTTAGTGGACTACTTTTGTGATGAATTCAAGACCAAATATAAGATCAATGTCAAGGAGAACTCGCGGGCCTTGTTGCGGCTGTATCAGGAGTGTGAGAAGCTGAAGAAGCTGATGAGTGCAAATGCATCAGATCTTCCTTTGAACATTGAGTGCTTCATGAACGACCTTGATGTTTCTAGCAAGATGAACAGGTATTGTGTGTTCGCTTGGAAGAGCACTTGCTGATTTTCTCTTTGGATCATGTTGCAATTTTCCCCAGTTCTGTTGTTTTAGAGGGTATATTCAACTTTTCTTACCCAAAATGATTTTTATATCATTATCCACAGGGCTCAGTTTGAACAGTTGTGTGCTTCCCTCTTGGCCAGGGTTGAACCACCTTTAAAAGCAGTAATGGACCAAGCTAGTAAGTGGAAATGACCAAGTTCTTTAAAAGTTTTTTTTTTGTGTTTTTCATTTTTAAAAAGAAATTACAATTTATTCATTCATAGAACAGGACACTAGAATTCCAGCTTTCTGAGAATTTCCTTGCTTATAATATTGTTTATATCATAAACAAGCTAACTATATTTTGGGATATTTAAGTGATTATGGAAGACTTTAGTAGGAGATTAAATTAGAAATGAGGGTGTAATTGCTGTCTTGCAGATAACTTTTAGAATAGTTTTAGTAAAGCTAGAAGTGGAAATTAGAAAGGTGGTAACTGCTGGAGAGCTTCAAAGCTTGTGAGAACTTGTCCTGTCCTTGTTGTCACTGATGTCTGGACCACAGTGGTGTCACATACACAGTGTTAGAGTTTGCCTTTTCCATAATTACTGGGTTTTTTTTAACCTTCTTGTGAACACATAAAAAAATCCACTTACATATAAAGTACGTTCTAACAACTAGTATGTACAAGTTTTGAAGACTTCTCATTCTTTCACTGAAATATGTTTTACTTCCAGACTTACAACGTGAAGACATAAACAGCATTGAAATAGTAGGAGGGGCCACTCGGATTCCTGCTGTCAAGGAGCAGGTCACTAGGTTTTTTCTGAAAGACATCAGTACCACCCTAAATGCTGATGAAGCTGTCGCCAGAGGATGTGCTCTGCAGGTTAGAACTACTTAATATGTAGTTTGTACAGTGTCTGTGACAGGCCTCTTATCTCCCCAATCACCCCATCAATATGCTGAAAGTAAACTGAAGTATTTCTTGTAAGTCTGTCTGTCTGTCTCTATATCTCCTCCCCGGTCACATATGCGGTCTCTCTCTCTCTCTCTCTCTCTCTGTGTGTGTGTGTGTGTGTGTGTATACCCACCTCAACCACAGAAGTGCTGGGATTAAAGGCATGCACCACTATGCCTGGTTTCTCTTGTACTTTTAAACTATATTAGGATAATATATTTATGTACTAAAAACTGAATTCTTGAGATTATGTACATTAGTAATTTCTTTTGGAAATTTAAAGCTGTTCTTAGATTAGCTTTTGTAAAATCACACAAAATACATAGACCCTTTAAGTTTTCTTTTGTCATTACTAAAATGTAACAAATTTTAAAATCTTAACAATTTTGACTATAAAGACATTACTAAGCAATTTAATTATGGTTAACCTAGAATGTACTTACTCATTGAAGTGCATTTCTTACTTTCAGTGTGCAATCCTCTCACCAGCATTTAAAGTGCGGGAATTTTCCATAACAGACCTTGTTCCCTATTCAGTCACATTAAGGTGGAAGACTTCTTTTGAAGAAGGAACTGGGTAAGTTATTTTTAAAATCTTAATTATATTTTATCATAAATATTCAACCAATCAAATATGCTTTTACTAAATTAGAGGAATTTATGCTTCTTAAAATTTTGTTAAATGTAGGTCTGGAGAGATGGCTCAGTGGTTAAGAGCACTGACTGCTCTTCCAGAGGACCCAGGTTCAATTCCCTACACCTACATGGCAGCTCACAGCTGTCTGTAACTCCTGTTCCAGAGGATCCAACAACCTCACACAGACATATATGCAGTCAAAACACCAGTATAACATAAAATACAAATAAATAATTTAAAAAATTGTTAAATGTGTTGAATAGTATTAGAGAAAAAAGACTATAAAAAATAATATTACAAACCATGATGGGCATATTTGTTAATTCACATTAGCCATTTTTAGCAGCTAATGTATCTGCCCATACCTGTTCTTTGAATCTTCATAAATAAAGTACATAAATCATCTGTGGAGCTTCAGTACAATTGGCTTTTGAAAAAGATACTACCTAGGACTTTCCCATGACAGCAGACAGTGACTACTGCAACAGTTGACTATGCCATCGTAAATCACCAAAGCACTAGGAAAATTACATTTTGCTATTTCTAGTGGTGTTTAGAAACATTGCTATACATATAACAATGTTTAGGTATGTTTGCTATAGCTATAAAATAGCAGAGTAGAATTGCTTAGCCAGAGCATAAGTACCCGTTTTGTCTCAAACTAGCAAATTAGTGCTTAGTACAATATCTAAAAAGATTCCTTACATTTCTATTAACACAAAATTATATATATTTTATTCAGTTTTCTCTTATACTATTAAATTTTTTTTAATATGCTATTTTTTTCTCCCTGATAATATGACTCAGTTGGTAGAGCATGTGTCTAGCATGTACAAAATCATGGGTTCCATCTTCATTACCACATAAATAGACAGTGTGTTGGAGCATGCCTGTAACCCTACCACTCAGGTGATGGAGAAAGGAGGATCAAAGTTCAATGTGCTCAGCAACATAGAACATTGAAGGCCAACATGGGCTACAGGAGACCTTGTCTAAAATGAGAAAACAAATAATGGCTTTATAATTATGTAATAAAAATGTTTTTATTTATAATAAAATATTATATATTTATAAGAATATAATATCTATTTTGTGCTTTTATTGACATTTACATTGTTTCTGTAAATTGACCAACATGTAAGTAGCTTGCTTCCCTACCAAATTAAAAAAATTGTAAAGTATTTTACTTGCTTCCCTTTTGGAAATGGCTTATACAATGAACAAAATTGTATCTACATTGTGAACTTGCTTTTGTTCTGTGTTCTTTATGTCATTATCCATAGAAACTGAATTGCTTATATAAATTTCAAAAATATAGACTATCAACCTATGCTGGCTAGATTCATGTCAGCTTGACATACACTGCAGTCATCTGAGAGGATGGAACTTCAATCGAGAAAATGCCTCCATAAGATCAGGCTGCAGCCAGCCTATAGAGCATTTTCTCAATTAGAGATTGATGGGGAAGGGCCCAACCCATTGTGGGTGGTGTCTTCCCTATGCTGGTGATCCTGGGTTCTGTTATAAAGCAGACTGAGCAAGCCATGTGCAAGCCACTAAGCAGCACCCTCCATGGCCTCTGCATCAGCTCCTGCCTCCGGGTTCTTGAAGTGCTTGAGTTTCTGTCGTGGCTTTTTTTGATGACAAACTGATGTGGAAGTGTAAGCTGAATAAACCCTTTCTTCCCCAACTTTGTTTTTGTCATGTTTCACTACAACAGTAGAAACCCTAACAGAGACACAATTTTATATGAATGCCTTGCAGAGTATTTGGATGGCTCGTTTTAATTTTAGTTTAAATCAAGAACTGCTCTGTAGAGTTCAATTTCAGTTAAAAATGTAAGAAAGAAAAATCTCAAGATATAGAGAGAGCTAAGCTAAAAAGCATATGTGGTAGTGACCACAGTAAGAACAAGAAAAGCATTAATAGGCTCCTGAAAGCTAGGAAGACAAGTTTCATTTGTGTATTTTAAGCCCTTGAGTGACTGAAGTGATACGATGATGTTATATAATAAACAGCCATAAACAATAGTCATAAGCATTCCTGTTACGTTCTTTAAGAAATAGAGATCACGCCAGGCAGTGGTGGCACCCGCCTTTAATCCCAGCACTCAGGAGGCAGAGGCAGGTGGATCTCTGTGAGTTCAAGGCCAGCCTGGTCTACAAGAGCTAGCTCCAGGACAGGCTCCAAAGCTACAGAGAAACCCTGCCTCGAAAAAAAAGAAAAAAGAAAAGAAAGAAATAGATGGAAGAAAACACTATAAACAGGCAGGCATAAGGTGAACAATTGGAATATGATTAAAACTTCAGAGACTTTCTGTTTTAGGAAGTATGTACTGGAGTATTTGCAATAATAACATAAGTGTGTCACTTTCAGTTTGTTTAGTAAAAATGCACAGATATAACATGTGCATTCAAATGACAAGACAAGGCAAAGGACAGTAGCAAGTCTAGGTGTGTGCCTGACACACAGATACTCTTTGTACTGTTCTATATCTGTATCCTTCTGTACGTTTATTTCCAAAGAAGAGTACTTAATGGGAGGGGCTGTAATTCAAAGGGCTGCATATGGTCAAGTGTTTGCCTTGTCCTTTCTACATGTGACCTCACAATATGCATATTCTCAATTTTTCTCTTAGTGTACAGCGATCAATTATGTTAGACATTCTGAAAGCCTTCAACTGTAAACTTGTTGAAAATAGAAAAATCCATAGGTGTTTTTCCTTACATATGTTCATCTTTGCAATTGCTGCTCATGAATTAAGAGTGAAGTATATTCTGACATTGGGTTCCCAGGCAACCTGTTTTATTTAAGTGTCTTTTCTACTGCAATTTAGGGAATGTGAAGTCTTCTCTAAGAACCATCCTGCCCCATTCTCAAAGGTCATAACTTTCCACAAGAAGGAACCATTTGAACTAGAAGCATTTTATACTAATTTGCATGAAGTGCCTTATCCTGATCCAAGAATTGGTAAGACAACAAGAAATTTAAGTTTTTAAGCATTTAATAAACACTTTATACCCAGGTGTGGAGGCTCATGCCTTTAAGCCCTGCACTTGGGAGGCAGAGGCAGGTGGATCTCTATGAGTTCAAGACCAGTTTTGTATACAGAACTAGTTCCAGGTCAGCTAAGGTTACACAAAGAAGCTCTGTCTCAAAAAACAACAAAATAAATAAATAATATATAGAATTAAGTAAGCGAAAATTAACATTTCATTTAAATTAGTCCAGATTTTAAAGAAATTTGTACTTTTTTGTAACTATGAGCTTTTTCATGCTTAGTTTATTTCTAGAAAAATAGCATGTTTGAATAGTCCTAATTTGTTTTGGCTTCTATATTTTTATTAGTGTATCGTTTTCACAAGATGATGGGTTTCATTATGACATTTTCCTCTTGGTGTGTATATGCATACATGCAGTGTGCTTTGAGCATGTTCACCTTGTTATCCTCTCTTCTCTCTGCCACTCCCCATCCTCTCCCCAAGTAGTACTACTTCTGTTTTCATTGACTCTGTGTGCTAGGTGTTCTAAAATTGGCCTGGAAAGTTTGTGTCAAGGTTGTCTAATGGAAAAATACTTTTAGGCAAATTGTATTTGTATTATTAACATGACTATGTAACTCTGAAACTGTATTGTTGAGTGATACGGAAGAGCAAATAGGGAATTATGATGTCAGTTTTATCTGTTTGTGTTTAAGTGATAAAATACAAAACATTATTTTTTATAATATTTAAAAGAAGTATTTTTTCTGTATTAATAGACTAAAAAGGAGAAAATAAACTTTGAAAGTAATTACCAAAGCAATAGAAGTTACTGCAAGTTATACTAGTCTTTATGACTGCTACAGGTCCACCAGTTAGATGGCCTCAGCAACAGATGTTTATAGTCCCCACTAGGAGCGAGAGCTCTGAACTGAGCTGTAGAAAGTGTGTTTCTGGCTGGTCCAAAGGTAGTGAGTTATCCCAGTCAGTTACAGATTGAACTCCTGGTCTTCAGTTCCCCTCTTCTCACTGCTGCACTGACTAGTCTTAATAAGAAAGGGCTGTAAAGGAAGAGTCTGCTCAAGGTCCCTCTCCTGGCTTTGTAGTTGCCATCTTCATAGTCACGTGGCATTCTCATATGGGTATATAGAACTTTTTCTAATTATTTCCTTTGATAAGGAAACCAGTCTTCAATTTAATACTCCTTAAAAAAACAAAGCAAAAACAGAACTAAAAACCTATCTACCAATAGTATCAGTTTGTGACATAGAATGAACGTTGGGGAACAACCCAACCAGTAAAACTGTTAGTCAGACTTGCTCACTGCCTGCCCTAACTTTTGTCCTATTAGTCTCTCCTTAGCTGATACCGCTAATTTGGGCATAGGAGAATGTATTTTTAATGTTTGGAAGTGCTTTATTCACGAACAATAATGATTACTTATAAAAAATTATAGCAAAGCTTATATGAATATATATAGTTTTCAAATTCAGAAATTAGATCTTGTTATTTTGGCTTTTGATTATAAGTTACTTAAATCATTTACTGGCTTTTGAATCAAATCAAATTGTCCTTAGTTTAAAATCCTAGTTCTCTTTGGCAAGATAGCTCAGTGTGATAAAGGCACTTGTCACCAAGCCTAATGACCTGCGTTTAGTCTCCCAGAAGACTCCCATGGTAGAAGAAAAGAAGCAGATCCTGAGAGTTGTCTCTGATCCCCACACTCACATGGTGGCATATATGTGTGTGTGCACATGCACATGATAAATATGTAAATAGTAACAAAATCACCTTTTTCCTAGAAAACTACTGACTGTGTGAGTCTTCACAGCAACTGTTAATACTGCAGATGATAATCTGATCGATGCACTTGTTCCATAGCGATCATCCAGAATTTAATCATATTTTTACGTGTGCCTTAAAGATGATGATGAATTTATTAAAACCCTGAATGAGTTTGATCTGAGGTTCATACACTAATCAAAGCTTTTTTTCCCCTAAGGAAACTTCACTATTCAGAATGTTTTCCCACAGTCTGATGGTGATAGTTCTAAGGTAAAAGTTAAAGTTCGTATTAACATCCATGGAATCTTCAGTGTGGCCAGTGCATCAGTGGTTGAGAAGCAGAATCTGGAAGGCGATCACAATGAGGCCCCTATGGAAACAGAAACTTCATCTAAGACTGAAAACAAAGATGATGCAGTAAGTAGAAATCTTGCCCCAGCTTCCTCTCCCCTGGGATCATGACAGCACCCCAGTGATGAGTACCTTTTTTCCCAAGGTTAGCCTTGGGGTTTCTTCTGTAGGGCGTCATCTTTATAACCATACTAAGGAAGACTTTGTTTAAGGAATGGTGTACACCATATCTTGTAATGCACTTCACAGGGGCCAAGGCATCTTTCAAAGCTTATATAGAACATGTAAGTTTTGAAATCCATTGTTAAATTCTTTCAAACATGCATATGTATAGCTAGACAAAACTAGGAGTAGCTTTTGAACTAAACACATATTTTTGTTGTTCTTTGTAGATAGAGTCTCACTTTGTAGACCAAGTGTCCTCAAATTCATAAATATCACCTGTCTCTGCCTCCTTACATTCTGGGATTAAAGGCATGCTTCTTAAAATATTTTAGGATTTAGTTGTAAAACATCTGTGGCATTTAAACAAAGGGATATGCTGTGTCTCCAGTGGCATTCAAATGCAGATGCTGTATATTATGACAGATTTATGAGACATTGAATTCACTGCTGGTGTACTGTAGAGGCTAGAGTTTTAGGGAACTGTTGAGACAAATTCTCATGGTACCCAGACTGTCCTTAAACTCTCTATGTAGGTGAGACCAGATGAACTCCTGATCCTCCTGCTTCTACCTCTAGACTGCTAGAATTACAGGTGTGCACACTTGTCTCTGTGCTCAGCTCGGGGGAGCTTGGTTCTATTCGCTTACAGAAAAGTTTACCTTTTTATGTGTACAATCTGTATATTATTGTCAATTGCATTTATCAGGTTTTTTCTTTTTTAGCCACATTTGGAGGAACTCCCAAGTCCTCCTCTATATTTGTGCATTTAAGAATGAGTTTTCAGGGCTGGGTTGGTAAATGCTTCTTACTACATGAAGACCTGTGTTCAAACCCAGAACCCAGATTTTAAAAGCTGAGCTTGATGGTACTGGATTAGTCTGGAGAGAAAAGACAAAATGAACTTGGGCCCCGCATCTAGCCTAGCCTACTTGTTGAGCTGAATCCAGTGAGAAACCCTGGTTTGTTCTTTTTTAAGTAAGTGGTGCCAGAGGAATGATACCTCCAACTAAAAGTATGTGTACGCGTGCGCACAGACACACACACACAGTGGGTACTTTATGCTTATAATCCTGGCAGTGGCACTCAGGAAAAGGAATTTTGCAGAAAGCTTAAAGTCAGCGTTGACTACAGAAGAAGAGCTTCACTTAAATTTTTCTTAAAAGAAAATGTGGGGTGAGAGCTGGAGAGATGGCTCAGTGGGTGAACACTGGCCGCTCTTCCAGAAAACCCAAGTTCAATTTCCAGCACCCACAGGGCAGCTTTATACCCCTCTATAACTCCAGTTCCAGAGGATCCCATGTCTTCTTCTGGCCTCCTTAGGTACAAGACACGCAAGTGGTGCACAGACATCATGCAGGCAAAACACTTATACATACAAAATAATAAAAGTATTTTTAAACTATTGGGGAGGGTCTCCAAGCAGAAATAGTAGGGGGTACCATTAGTATCAGCTGCTCTGGAAGCTGAAGTGTAATGGTGGCTTAAGCCCATACCTGAGGGACATTAGGAAGGACCCATTTCAAAAGGAGGAGTTATCTTTTTACAGGACAATTTTCCACTTCTTTGGAAGTGGCCTGTTTCATTTAACAAGAACTGTTTTTATCCTTTCTTCTTGATTGATCAAAGGTGTTCTATTAGCTTAAAATATGTGAATTATGGCCCATGGTATTTTCCCATGTAGCAATTTTTTAATGATAAACTGATTGGCCCATTAGCTCAGGCTTCATATTAGCTCTTATAAATTATATTAACCCATTATTCTTATCTGTGTTAGCCACATGGCTCGGTACCTTTTTCAGCGGGGCAGGTCACATCCTGCTTCTTTGGTGTCTGGGCAGGACTGTGGAGGAATGGGCTTCCTCCTTCCCAAAATTCTCCTGTTCTCATTGACCCACCTGTAGTTCCTGTCTTGTTGTCCCGCCTATACTTCCTGCCTTGCTGCTGGCCAATCAGCGTTTATTTAAAACATAATTGACAGAATGTCCCACACCACTTTCCCCTCCTTTTTTTTTTTAACAAAGGAAAATATCCATAGTCCATTTTTTGGGAATGTGGGCATAGTATTCCAGGCTACTTCCTGCTGGTTGGGGGCACTGATAATCTTATGGGGACCTAAAGAAAATTTTGAATTATGATCAAGTCATGACTGGAGTATCCTGTGAGGCTTGATCATCTCAGGCAGCAGTCTTGAACCTGTTCTGGATATAGAACTCTGACATCCAGGCCATCTGTTCCTACTGGAGATTTCTCAGGTGGTCTTCCTTGATCAAACCTGATGATTCTTAACTCAGAATGAATCCACAGCCTCTCATTTCCTGTGAAAACAAGAGCAAAATCTCTTCTCCAAAGTAACATACCTTTTGACTTGAATTTTGAAGTCAAGGTATTTTCAAAATACCTATCTTGGATTATTAATTCAGCAGCATTTATAAGCAAATAACTTTTAGCAGCTGTTGCTCCTTCCTCAGCATTCAAACAATTCAAAGAGAGCATAATAATATACAGTATCCAGATTCTCTGTGTATTTTCCACTTTAACCTCTATTTATTTTTACTTTTACTTTTTGAGACAGGTTCTCTGTATATCTTTGGCTGTCCTGGAACTCCCTCTGTAGACCAGGCTGTCTTTGAACTCACAGAGATCCACCTCCCTCTGCCTCCCAAGTGCTGGGATTAAAGGTGTGCACCACCACACCTTGAATTCACAGAGGTCTGTCTGCCTCTGCCTCCCAATCTTTGGGATTAAAGGTGTGTGCCATCACACCTTGAACTCACAGAGGTCTGTCTGCCTCTGCCTGCCAATCATTGGGATTAAAGGCATGTACTACCATGCCTTGAACTCAGAGGGGTCTGTCTGCTTCTGCCTTCCAAGATTTGGGATTAAAGGCGTGTACTACCATGCCTTGAACTCACAGAGGTCTGTCTGCCTCTGTCTACCAAGTGTTGGGATTAAAGGCATGTACCACCAAACCCAACTACTCTCTTTCTTTTTTATTTTAAGGACTTTAACCTCTTTCTTTATTCTCCCAAACTTGCAAATATTTTTAACACAATGTAAACCATTTAAAAGTTTTCTTTGTCTTTGAATCTCTCTTTACTGTATCTCTTTTTCTGACCACAGGAGTCTTTAATTTGCTAAGCAATATAGAGAGGATTAAAGCCGTGGCTTTGATGGCTAGATCCAGTCTATTTCTTAGCTTTCTGAGATTGCAGCTTCATGGCAGAGGTACCAGCTGTAGCCATGTTTATTGCCACAACTCTATGGCATCTCAGGGTCCCTGCCAGCAAGCAAGCTGCGGCAGTGTGCTCACAAACCACACTCAAATGCTCCGTAGTCAGACCAACTGCCTGAAAGAGTCAGAGTTTGCACTGGCAGGATGGCCCAGAAAGCCGGCATTTTAAAATAGTGCAGCTTTTTTCCTGCTATCGCTGAAAACCAAAAAGCATGTGGTCAGCTTTTCATCAACACCATTTAAGTGTTTCGTGGCAGGACTTCTTAAAGAGCTGCAGGGTTTTCAGCTAAAGCTGAGTCAGGAAGCCTCTCTTAAATGAGAGCGCTTTCCTCTAGCAAGCAGAGCAGATCCGAGAAATTGCTGCTACCAAGAAGCCATGCTTTACTCTATTCTTTTCTGTCTAGAATTACTTTCCAAGCTCTCTCAGGTTTTATGTGGATACAGTTGTCCACGTGGGTTCCATTTGTAACATGTGGGCCTGCTTGTTGGGGTTTCTGTCCTGCCCAGTTCCCACAGCTGGTAAGCCCCAAAGAAATTAAACAGGGGTCTATATTAATGATAAACTGATTGGCCCATTAGCTCAGGCTTCGTATTAGCTCTTATAACTTATATTAACCCATTATTATCATCTATGTTAGCCACATGGCTCGGCAGGTCACATCCTACTTCTTCTGTGTCTGGGCAGGACTGCCTTCCATGTAGCATTTTGTTAATTGTATTGTTCCTTATTAAATTAAGGAAAAGGAAATGTCAAATTATTCACACACCAAAAATAACTTTTAATAAATTAAGATCATGATAATGAAAAGTTCTTTATTTAAAATAAAAATTCTGATACAGCATTGTGATCATTTACTTGAAAGCAATTTTTAATTATTTTAATTTTGTTTACTAATTTATTTAGCTTTGCAGGATATAAAACCCTAAGCAATCATTCTACCACACTTTACCACTGAATTAAATCCCCAGTGGCATTTTTTCTTTTCTTTGTTTTAATAAAAGAAAGCATTTAATTGGGCTTATAGATACAGAGGGTTAGTGTCCATGGTAGCAGAGCAAAGGCATGGTGGCATTGACAACTGAGATCTCATCTTGATCCCCAAGTAGGAGGCACAGAGCACCAACAACATTTTTTTTCTTTACTATGTTTCTTTTAATATTTACATTGTTTCTCTGTGACCACAACTCTGCATTTTTTGCCTCTTGTCATGCTGTGGGAGGTTGTAGAGTTGTAAGGGAAGAATTGGAATATAAAACATAACATCCTGACGACTAGAGCTATAGCTCAGAGGTAGAGCTCTTGTCCAGTGAGCATGCACAAAGCCCCCCGGGTCAAACTCCCAGAGGCAGAGAGAAAATAATTTAGCCTGTTTTTCTCTTTGACAAAACTATGCATTTATTTATTCAAGAAAGCTAACTATGAAGTACATATTTATTCAAGTCCAGATACAGCAAAAAATACAATGATTCCTACATTCTTAGCTGCTTCTTTCAAGAGGATGGTAGGGAGTGTGATGAGAAAGAGTAAACAATGTATCTGTTGTTTGGAGTTACTTGCCCATTTGATGGTGTATATTTGAGTGCTTCAGAGACATCTAAGTTTTGGTTAATGTTGGTATTTTCTACATTTAAAAATTGTAGCATAAAGAGGGCATGGAGTTAGAAGGTGGAGGAAGTATCTGGAAGGAGATGAGGTAGGGGAAACTGTATAAAAATAATTTTCAATAAAAAATTAGAAATATGTAACTGAATTGTGTGGTTGAAACTCATCTTTTTCACTGCATTTCCATTGAACTAAGATCATCTCCGTAATATTTTAATGGCAAGTTGTTTTAAAGCTTAATTTTATGAATCCTGACTTACTGGTTTGAGAATAGTTGTCTGTATTCTTTACAAATTTTTGGTCAAAAAAGTGAATGAGACGGTCTGTTTTATACATCTTCAAGCTGACCTTTTCATTTATAGGTGTTAACTGTTTGTTGTTACTATCATTTGAAGAGAGAGCTGCTTAGGTATGCACCCACATCTCAACACAGGAATAAGGCTATGCTTTTCACTAGAAAAGGACTTGTACCATCCATTATATATCTTTTGCCAGGACAAAATGCAGGTTGACCAAGAAGAAGGAGGTCATCAAAAATGTCATGCTGAGCACACTCCAGAAGAGGAGATTGACCACACTGGAGCCAAAACAAAGGTTTGCTTTCCTGTTTTGTGACTGTATATTTGGAGCTTTTGTCAGGTTTGGACTTTGTCTGCTTGTTTGGGTGTGTCTGTTTTAGACAAGGTCTCCTGTGTTGTGCAGAACTGTCTCACACTTATGGTGCTCCCTCCTTCTGCAGCCTCCCTAGAGTTGGGTCACAGGCCTGCGGAACCTATCATACCTGGCTGAGATGAGATGAGGTGCCTAGCTGGTCTGTTTAGTGCATGCGTAGTTCAAACTGCAGTGCTATGGAGAAGCATAGAAAGTTTACGACCAAAATACCTACCTTTCAGAGTTGTACTTAAAAGCTTTTAAAATATCAAAACATAAGTAAAATTATCTTTTGATAGGGAAAATATGTTTTAATAACATTTCTTTTCACTAGAAATTATATAGTCTCGGAGAAATGGAGTAATTCCAAATGAATTTAAATGTATAATGCTCAATGTCTCCCCATTCCTTGGCCAACCTGGAATTCATTGTGTAGACTGAGCAGGCTGGCCTTAGACTCACAGAGATCTGCCTGCCTCTGCCTCCACCTCCACCTCCACCTCTGCTTTCTAGAGTGCTGGAATTAATGGAATGTGAGTATCTGAGCCAGTTGTGGTGGTGGCAGCAGGGAGGTGATGGGCTGATGGGCTTACATCTTATCACTTTCCATGTCTATTGTCATCAGAGCATCAGATCCCATTGACTTCTTAGGCCTCCCTACCTTCATTCAAGTCCCTGAATAAGATAATAGGGCTGGGGAGATAGTTCATTGGTTAAGAGTGCTTACTGCACTTCCAGAGGACCTGAGTTTGCTTCCTGGCAGCCATGTTCAGTGACTCACAATGGCCTGCAACTTAGCTCCAGGGGCCCAATGTCCTCTTCCTTCCCTTGCAGGCACCTGCACTCACATGCACAAACCTACACACAGATACACATGGATATTCATAATTTAAAATGATAAAAATGCAATTTTAAAAAATAATAATTTGAAGCTGGGCACATGTCTTTAATCCTAGCACTTGGGAGGCAGAAGCAGGCAGATCTCTGTGAGTTTGAGGCAAGACTGGTCTACAAGAGCTAGTTCCAGGACAACTAGGGCTGTTAAACAGAGAAACCTTGTCTCAAAACAACAACAACAATCATAATCATAATTTGATTAATTTATGTTCATAGCATAGCTGTATGATTCTTTTCCTTAGAGGTTTTAAATTCTAGATTATAAAATTATTCAAAACATGAAACCTGTTTTCTGACATTCTCATTTTACTCAGAATTGATTTTGAAGTATACATGGTACATCACACAATTCTCCCATTTAGTGTACAGGTTAGTAGTGGGTCTTCACACCTGCATCATCACAATTTTAGAGAATTTTTTGCCCTAAAACAGTCATGTACTCATGAGCTACAACTCTCCCTTTCTCTAAATTCTCCCCTTTCCAGACATAGGCAACCATTAGCCTACTTTGTCTCTACAGATTTGCCTATTTTGGGAATTTTAGATAAATACCCTTAAAGCTGCCTCTTATATTAAACATGGCTTCAAGGTTCAGCTTAGTGATGAGTTATTATTCCATTTCTAGTTATGGTCTATTAATGCATTGTATCACTGCATCCCACATTCTGATTTCCCATTTACTAGTGATAAACATTTCCAGCATAGTTTTCCTGTTAAGAATGTTACTTTTGATGACTTTTCTCTGTATATTTTCATTTTATTAGACACTTACTTAGCATTGGAACTGCTAACTATAATAGTATTTAAGTGTTTTAACATTTTGAAGAACCTCTCAGCTAACTTTGTGTGTGTATGTGTACATATATGCTACAACTCCTGTGTTGAAGTCAAAGAACAACTTGCATGTGGGTCCTAGGGATTGTATTCAGGTTGTCATGCTTAGCAGCAAGTACCCCATAAACCATTTCAATGGTTCAGCTATTTTAAAATCTGGCAACAATTACTGTACAGTTTATAATGCCACCAACAGTTTATAAGAAAGGTTCCAATTTCTCCATACCCTTACCTTATTTGTTTCCTTTGTCATGAATTATAACCATAGTATTGTATGTGAAGTGGTTGTTCATTACAGCTTTGGATTTCCAAGTCCATATTCTAAATGTAGAAAGTATTTAGCATTAACCAGAATAAAAAGGTTATCAGTATTAATTTTTATGTTTGGCTTTGATCTTTTTATTTCACTTCTAAAATTTGTTTTAGAAAATTTCACTTTTGATTTGGTTTTCTTTTCTAGTCACCTCCTTCAGACAAGCAAGACCGCATAAATCAGACTATTAAAAAAGGCAAAGTCAAGAGTATTGATCTACCCATCCAGAGTAGCCTGTATAGACAACTGACGCAAGATCTTCTCAATAGCTACATTGAAAATGAGGTATATAAGTTGGAGTTGCTGTTGAATAATTGCTAATGCATTCTGATACTATATTGAAGTCAGAGGTTGAAAGCTCAGCAGTCTGATCTGAAATTATTAAGGAATTATAACATTATCAAACTAATAAACTGTATTTGTACATAGCACTTTCATCTTAGTTATATGAAAAACAGTATCTACTATAGAGAAAAACCTTTCTGAGACTGATTCATAAACACCACCACCCTTTTTTAAAATCAGGGTTCCTGTAGCCTAGACTAGCCTCAGATTCATCTTGTAATTAAGGATACCCTTGAAATCCTGGCCCTCCTGCCTCTACCTCCTACGTGCTGGGATTATAAACATTTGCACCACCCCAGCCCCTCCTTTATTCTCTAACAATCATAAAATAGGAACATCCCACTTTTTGTTTTGGCTTGGTTTGGGCAATTTTTTGTGTTTCATTTTAAAGAGGTGTTGAGGCCAGGGTCTTTCTGTATAGCCTAGACGGACCTGAGTCTTCCTCCACCTTCGGAGTTTTGAGATCACAGGCATATAGCATCACCACTGGCCTAGCAAATCCCTCTCTTAAATGTGTTCAGAGTGTTGATTAATGATTTTTAAACTGTTGTCATTATTAACATTTTCTTACATGCCCTTGTCTATTTTCATTTAGAGTTCCAGTCTCTTGGAAGTGAACTCTTTTTGTAGCAGTAGTTGTATGAAGTGATTGTATTTGTCCTCTAATTTTGTACTGAAATGGTGGTTCCTAATATCTATAGACATTAGGTCAGTGTTTGAAGCATGTTGCATTCAACTGTTTACTGTCCATCATTACATGAAGAGATTTTGATTTTATAAGGCTTCTTTTCTAAAGTACCAATGCATAATACCTATTTATTAACAATAATTTATGCTCTATTCATGCATAGTAATTCCTGAAGAACTCATATACTACTCAGAATGTATATGCTTATCATCTAATTTTTCCAAAGGAACTAACTTTAGGAAACCATAGTAGGTTTATGTACAAAATGAGACTTTCATTAATTTTTTTAAATGTCTCTTTTTAAATCTAGGTCATTGTATCACAGCTTATCAAGGAATCCTTGTGTTTAGAAAACCAGGTGCTTTTAAGTGAAAATTTTGTTCAAGAATTATAATTGCATTCTTTCCTTGCTTTTGGTCATAATAGTTCTTGCTAACATCTTTTAGGTTCTCAAAACAAACATAACCCGTAGGTCTTGTTATAAGGGTTTAGCTTACAGACAAGAAAACTGAAGTCTGTGTGCAGTATGCTACCCCAGTCAGACAATAACGTTCATATTTGGATTTAGGTCATCAGTTTCCAAAGTTCAGCATCACAACCACTGTTAATATATCCCTGACCAAGGGTAGTGCATCACGTGTGGAGGAAGATACTGCGTGTGAGTCACAATAGGTCTTACAGCCGTGTGGAATTAGTCACTTAGGGTACCAATGTAACATGCATGCAGAGTAGATGACTTTTGCTGTCCCCAGCTAGTAAATGAGGATGCTGGAATTTAAACATGTATAGATGTGTTCAAATGCTGTTACTGAGCTGTAGGTCACATACCATATAATACATTCACTCCGAGCATACAAGTCAATGGTTAGGGGATATATTATTACTTTTTAAATACTTGTAGTTTAAAATTTGACATCTTAAAAACCATTTTCAATTATACAATGTTAATAACTATCACATTTGGTATTATACAACCATCACCACTATTTCCACAGCTTTCAACTGTCCCAAATGGAAATGTTGTAGCATGGAATTCAAACTTTCCACTCCTTCCTTCTCCCAGTTCTCCTTGAACACTCTTCAATTTCCTATCTCCTAAAAATCTGCCTTTAATCCCAGCACTCGGGAAGTAGAGGCAGGTGGATCTCTGTGAGTTCTAGGCCAGCCTGGTCTACAAGACCTGGTTCCAGGACAGGAACCAAAAAAGCTACAGAGAAACCTTGTCTTGGAAAAAAAAACAAAAAGAAAAAAGAAAAAGAATCTGCCTTGTTTAGACAGCTCACATAAATTGAAGCAGATAATACTTGTCCGTTTCTGCCTGGATTGTTTTACTAGGCATGATCTTGGGGTTCACATATATATAGAACTTCCTTTCTAAGCCTCATAGTTCTGTTGTCTGTGTACACATATCATTTATCCATTCATCAGTTAAAGGGTGTTTATACTTCTGGTGATAATTAATAATGCTAGCATACAAATATCTGTGGAGTGTCTAATTTCCATTCATTTGGGTATATACTCAGGGGTAGGTTTTAGGGAACTCTCTGGCCTCAGACTCAGAGATCTGCTTCCCTTTGCCTCCCAAGTGCTGGAATTAAAGGTATATGTCACTACAATTGGTATATATATATATTATATATAATATAATATAGTATATATATTTTCTGAGGAACCTTCACACTGTTCCTGTGGTCCACAGCTGTAGAGTGTTTTTTTCCACCAGTTCAGTTTCTCTATGGTCTCTACAGTCTCAAAGATCCTTACCTGTTGTTATTGTTGTTGTAATATGCTCCTCTTAGAAGGTATGAAGTGGTGTCATAGTTATAACTAACAGTTCTCTAATGCATATTTTTATGACAATCTGAAACTTTTTGAATAGGGGAAGATGATAATGCAGGATAAGTTAGAGAAAGAAAGAAATGATGCTAAAAACGCTGTGGAAGAATACGTCTATGATTTCAGAGACAAACTGGGCTCTGTCTACGAAAAGTTCATCACTCCAGAAGTAAGTCTGAAGCTGTAAGAACTTGAATGTTTATTTGAAAATCTTCATAAGAATTATGTTTAAAAATATATCAAATTTGTTATTGTCAATTTTTCTTGATGGCTCGTAGTTTTTTTTAAGTTGGAGGAGGATAGTGAAAAACATTTTTTTAAGAAAAGGTCTGGTATTGACATCTATTTCCAAGACATCTGTAATTAGTGACTCTTAAATGTATGACTAGGACATGAACAAACTGTCCGCAATACTGGAAGACACAGAAAATTGGCTTTATGAAGAAGGAGAAGACCAACCTAAACAAGTTTATGTGGATAAGCTTCAGGAGCTAAAGGTTAGTAAATTGCTTTAAGTAGTAGGTGAATATTAATATTTTATAAAAATTATGATGCAAAAGCACTAGTATTTAGTTTGGTTCACCTTGCCTTTAATCTCAGCATTTGGGAGGCAGAAGCTGGTGGGTCTCTGTGAGTTTGAGGCCAGCCTGGTCTATATAGGGATTTCCTAGACAGCCAGAGCTAAACAGAGAGACCCCATCTCAAAAATAAAGTTTGAAACCAAGTTTTAAATTTGCAAATTCCAAATAGTCCTTATTTTCTTTTTCAAATGGTCCTAAAAGTTTTAGCACCTTGCTTTGAAAAGATTTTTGACAGTTTGGATTAGGTTTTGGGTTTTGAAGAGTCAAGAGGTAACCATGAGTGAAATTTTTTAGATAAAGTAAGTGTTAGAAAGTAAGATAAGGGCCACTGGAATACATTTTTTTGTGGGAAAATAGAAAAGTCATATTTTTGTCTATCTTCTTTGCCTATTTATCATCCTATAAGGGAGAAATAAATGTATCCTGTTAAAATTATTCACTCTTTTTTTAATGTTTCTTGTTAATAGAAGTATGGCCAGCCCATTCAAATGAAGTACGTGGAGCATGAGGAGAGACCGAAAGCTTTAAACGACTTGGGAAAAAAGATTCAACTTGTCTTGAAAGTGATAGAAGCACACAGAAACAAGGTACTGGGGTATGATGGCAGCTGCAGAGGATATGTGGTGACTGGAGAAGTCCTCAGCTCCAGAGTGCAGCTTCTCAAGAGACCAAACATACCTAACTTAGAGTTTTTTAATGAGGAATTACCAGTAGAGGACTCCAAGACATTTAAAATCTGAGGCTTTCACCTCTTAGATTTCCCTGAAGCCGTGCTTTAAGTTAATGCAGTGACAAAACCCACTGTTTTCATGTTTGTGTTTCTTATAAGAAAAAGTCTTCCTTGCCTCTATACTGTCAGACTGTATTTTTTTCTTGCCTAATTTGTTAATCTTAGTCATTCATCCATAATCTTTTGTTGTTTGTACACACCCAAATCTCTCTTAACTCTCCACTGTTCTGAAGCTTCAGGTAGGGCTATATATAACATGTGTCCACTTGGATGGAACAGTAAGTAACCAGTCAGGCCTAGCAGACTGTTTAGGAAATTATTGGTTTATACCTTACAGTCTTTACTGTGTCCATTCACTTCTTCTTTGCTGTTGTTCTGTTGCATCAGACCAGTAAACACAGCCCTGTTCCAGAAAACTCAAGAGAAACTGGCCATCTTGTTGAGGTTGTTGCATGGGGTCAGGTTTACTGCTCCCTACTTCCATACTGTTATCAGCAGATTTGATCACTGATGTTAACACTGCATAGAGCGGCAACACTAGGATCATCCAGGCATCATCCCAACTGCTTAGATCCATTAAGCACTGTGTGTGGGTTGTCTCACACAGTTCTCACCAGGGTATTTATTACCCGTGAACGATGACGACTGTTGTCTCAATTCGCATATGAGAAGATCTGGATGTTTAATCAGCTTGTTGGATTACACAGATCATAAATGATAGGAGTCAGGAGTCAAACCGAAGTAGCTGGTATTAGTGTTATACAACCTTTCAGCATCTAGTTTTCCAATATACAACTTAATTATTTTAAAAGATTTTTGTGTGTTGTAAAAGAAAATGGATGATTGACTAGCCCAATCTGCCTGCATACTCACAAACAGAATATATGGATAACGGAAAAGTAAAGAATGAGGCAGATAAAAGAGCAAGCATATTTCAAATCTGGTATAGTTCCTGACATGATTAGTACTCCTCTGACTCTAGTGGTTTTCTTGAGAGTGGGTTTAAGATACCATCCAAAAGAAACTAAGACTTTACTTTTCATTAGTGAGTTCTAATTATGTACCAGGATGTTTTGTGGGTCCTGGACTTTAGCAAACAGAAGTACTGGGCCTTTTTGGTCTCATATGCTTCAGTTGGAAAATAAAGTGCTAACAAAGTGGCTATGGAGAAAGTAAGGGACTTTCAGGAGCTATGTCAGAGAAAAGGGTAGACCAGTGAGAGATATATACGTCATAAAAGAATTGAGGAAAGCCAGGGCTCAGAATGGATGGTGAAGAAATATTCTTGAAAACAGAAACAGAGATGGCTTCATTCATAAAGGCCACTGAGCCTGGTGATCTAAGGTCACACACAATGAAAGAAAAAGACCTGACTCCTAAGGTTGCCCTCTGACCTTCAAATACACCCTTTTCCCCAACACACACACACACACACACACACACACACACACACACACACACACACGCACGCACACTTGGGGAAACATACAAAAGAAACATCAAAGCTGGTGTGACCTAAATCTGGGGAGGGGACAGATGTCTCATCACAGGCCTCATCTGGGCTGTTTGAAAGTTTGGGGTTTACTCTGACACAGGTAGCTTGGGGTTTTCAGAGCATAGAAGCAATATGACTTGACCTAGTTTGTGAAGAGTCTAGTAGTAGACTAGTTAAGACATTAGGATAAAACAATCAAGAAATGATAGACGCTCAAACCTGATAATGAAAGACCTAGAGTGATTAGAGTTTTGCGTTTATCTTGTTTATAAGGTACAAATGTAACATTCCAAAATTACTCCAAAGATTGATATGAATTGGCTTCATTTTTAAATATATTGACATGGAGAAAACTTCAAAAAGTAGGTGGTGATGTAATCAGTTTATTTAATAGTAGTAGTTAGAGATTTCAGACTTTACAAATAGCCTCAAGTTGAGAGTTCTGGGAAAGGCTCCAGGCTCCAGATAATTTTTAAAAAGGCATGTATATTGATTAGTGCAAATAACTAGCAAAGAAAACTTAATTCACAAGGTAGTAAGAAAGTGAATAAAACGTAGCAGCCTAGAAGCCAAGTCCAATATGAAGATGTGTAATTTGGTATCTTACAAAGGAAACTGGAAAGGCTTAATAGTTTTGAAAATGGTATCCCCAAGGGGTTTAATCAGTGCTGAAGAAGCTAAGGCTTCTAAGGACAAGCCCTGGTTTAACTAGGTTAGAACCTGTCTCAAAAAACCTGAAGGAAAATAAATACAGTAAAACAATCTTGTTTAAAAGAACTTTAACTAGCATATATAGTATTGGATTTCATTATGGAATTTTCAAATGAGCTGGTCCTCCTCTACCCCCTTCTACTTCCTCCTACGCCCATGTACCCTTCCCTGCCTTCTGCTTTCATGTCTTGTATCCTATTGTCCTCTTGTCTTTCCTCAACAACTCCTTTTTCCTTGTCCATCCTGAATTTTCTATGCAATCCATAATCTTTATCAGGAAATCCTCTTGCTTTATGTTACGTTGCTACTTCTTTCTGCTCTGCTGGCTACTGATGTAAACTGTGACCATGGGTGGTTTCCTGGATGTAGAAGCTGCAACTGTGTAGTTTGGACAGAATTTCATTGTCTTTTTTTGTCAAAGATGTACCATCTAGTTTTATGGTATGTTCAGAATTTTCTTCCTCCCCCACTATATACCTGTGCACCTACTTTCATTCTACTCTGTCCTAGCGTCTCTTGCCCAATGCAGAGCCTCTACTGATGGTTCTTCTCCAAAGCTGACTTCTTCTGGGAGTCCTTTGCGAGTCTATCCTGATTTTATATTATAGCCTAGTCTTTTCAGCTTTTATTACCTTGTATGTGGCATCTTTACATTAATATACATGAAGCGTATAATAAGAACTTGAACGTTTTAAGAAGAAATCATCAATAAGTCATTACATATGAAAACTCAGTTACTTGTTTTCCTTTTACAATTGTATTACTTTTTTTGTAATAGGATGAAAGGTATGAGCATCTGGATCTTGCTGAAATGGAAAAGGTTGAGCAGTACATCAGCGAGTCCATGAACTGGCTGAACAGTAAGATGAATGCTCAAAACAAGCTAAGTCTTACTCAAGATCCTGTGGTAAAGGTCTCAGAAATAGTTACAAAGTCAAAGGTAAGAAACTAAAATTCCCTTTTAGAAATATGTTTGTGGTATGTATTAAAGGACACAATGAGTGTGTGGATACATGTGCCATGGCTCACAGAAATCAGAGGACAACTTTGTGCAGGCTGATTCTTGGCTTCCACTTCTATATAGGTTTCAAGGATAGAGCTCAGATTCCCAGGCTTGCCCAGCAGTCACTCTTACCTGTTGAGCCATATCACTGCCTAAAACTTCCTTTTTAATAGGTTTAGACACTAAAATAATTTTAGGGACTAAAAACTTAATGAGTATACACTGAGAAGTAATCAACTTGCAATAGAACACAGAAGAGAAGTTTAAAGCCAGGCTTTGCTTTGCTGACGTCAACAATTCTAGGTTATGAGGGCATCTACCTATTTTTGCAACTTGCTAGACATAATTCTGGCTTTAAGTTCCAAGAGTAATACAGAATGAAATACACCAATATGACCAACATAAATATCCAGATTCCTTGCAACCTCTAATATCTTTATTGCAATAGGTCTATCTTTGGAATGTGAAATCTTCCACTGTGAAGTCCTGTTTTTAAGCTTATGTAATCTTAGATAAACTTTGAAATTTAATAAACATTGATAATAAAAATGTCAAAAGCTATAAAAACATGGCACCAAAATTATGTAAAGATGTAAATAAGTGAAGACACTGGGTTAGGGGCTGACAAAGAGATGCATACGCAGTCACTAAGAATGCAGGTGTTTTTGTCTGCATTATTTCCTGTGTTCACGTTTATAATCTCTGCTATAGTTGGAAGGATGTGGAGCAGTGGGTACTCTCCTCTGGCCAATTTAAATGTGTACAACTTTCCTGGGACATTGTGTCAGAATATATATATATATACAAACAAACATATGTAGACATTTGAAGTGATATTGCATTATAACTCTTAGCCAAAATTCTCAATTCTAGAAATTACTACAAAAATTCTAGAAATTATTACTATATATGGGATGTAACTATCAAATGTTTTATTTATAAAGATTTTATAACATATTGAGTAAAAATTATTATAAAACCCTAATAAGATCACCTCTGTAGGCATAAAACACAGCTCTCACTTCAAAATAAGGACATAGTTTTATTGTGAGTGATCACGGGCCATGAACAGAACACAAGTGCAGGTTGCACTGAGTAACATTTCATCGTGGAAGTAGTCTCATAAACTTAGTTTCCTGTTGTGACATTTCATCGTGGAAGTAGTCTCATAAACTTAGTTTCCTGTTGTGACATTTCATCGTGAAAGTAGTCTCATAAACTTAGTTTCCTGTTGACTGAGGTTTCTGTCCTGCCCGGTTCCTGAAGTCGTTAAGTCCCAAAGAAATACACAGAAACACACAGAGGCCTACATTAATTATAAACTGATTGGCCTATTAGTTCAGGCTTCTTATTAACTCATAACTTATATTAGCCCACAATTCTTGTCTGTGTTAGCCACGTGGCTTTTTTTTCGTTTTTCAGTGAGACAGACACATCTTGCTTGCTCTGTGTCTGGCTTCCTCTCTGTTTGAGTGATGAATGCACACTGAAACTTCCCTCTTCCCAGAATTTTCATTGCCCTATCTCTACTTCTGCCTGGTTGTCCCGCCTATACTTCCTTCCTGGCTACTGGCCAGTCATCATTGATTTAAAATACAAATGATAGGGTACAGACCATTGTCTCACAGCAGTTTCTGAACAAAAGTAAATCATAAATCAAGGCATTGACCAAATACATTTGTGGGGGCTGAAGGTAGAGACATTACAGCAGCAGGAAAATCCCATTCCAGGTTTCAGACACTGATGGCACAGTTGTCTTTGGGGATGGTGAAAGTTACTGCACTGGTAAGTTAGTCCAGCCTAAATTAAGGTATCCCATAATTTTAGCTCTAGATCAACACTTCAACTCTCCACAGTCACAGTATTTTAATCAGTCAGCCAGCCTGCAGAATCTCAGTGTAGACAGGGCATTCTTCTAGGAACTTCAGTTTACACAGTGTGTGTGAGAGAGAGGGGGGTGAGGAGAAAGAGCAAGAGTACTTAAGAATTAATATTAAAATTTACCCTGTTTGATATTTTTTTGTATATGACATTCCCCTTTTTTCTTAAAAGCAGGTACTATATAATTAGATAAAGTTTTAAAAAAGGGTTTTTAGCTCTATTTTGTCCAGAAGCTTGTAAGTACTTCACTGTGAATCAAATAAGATCATAAAAGCAACTTGGAACTAGACCATTCTCCGTGAGGGGTCACTCTCTGTCATAAGATGTTAACCCCACCCCTAGGAGAATCTGGAGAAACTTTACAATTCCATTACTTGAAGTAAGAAGCTTTCATTTCTTTGTAGAAAGCAAGAAAAGAAAAAATGCCTTGGGTTCATTTAAACAAAATTATTTGCATTTGCTTTATTGGCCTATCAGGAAAACTAAAAGCCACAAAGTCTCACCATCATGATTGCCTAAACGTGAGCTGAACAGGATGACAATAACAGATATGTCAAAGTAAAAGGGGAAAAGTCCATGAGCCCTCAACCCTACCCAAAGAACTACAGGCTACTAAGGAAAACTGAGAGCAAGAGGAGTCTTCCCCAGGGAAAAACCTGGTATTGGTTATCCAATACCAAGTGGTCAGTCTTGAAAACATATAGAAGTAACATATGCAGACTGAAGAGCTTATATTTAAGAATATATATATGTAAGTACATATACATATATGCATACAATAACAACGAAAAAGAAGCCATGAATTTGAAAGAGAGCAAGGAGGTTTTATAGAAGCATATGGAGAGGAAAGGGAAAGAGGAAATGTAATTATATTATAATCTCAAAAAATTAAACAATTTTAAAATACAAATTACATAAAACTTAAAATTAAAATGCATTTGCTTTTTTGTTCGTCCTTCAGCTATTTTCTAAAGGATACTTGTACATTTACTTGGTTCTGTTTATTAAAAGTGTTTTCACATTAATTTTTTGAAACTTCAATTTTTGAAATGTGTTGACATAATTCTCAAAACATCTAACATATAAAGAATTAAAAATTATATGCAGTAGCCAGGCTGTAGTGGCGCATGCCTTTAATCCCCACACTCAGGAGGCAGAGACAGGCAGATCTCTGAGTTCAAAGCTAGCCTGTCTGCAGAGTGAGTTCCAGGACAGCAAGAGCTATACAGAGAGACCCTGTCCTGAAAAAACAAAATATGTAAGTAAAAAAATAAAAAGTACAGTAATATAAAAGTTAAATATGTTGAACTATTTAAATGTAATAAATGAAAGCTTTAAGAGGTTAGAGTACTGTCAGACATCTTAAGCATTTTGTGTAATATTTGGCATGGTTTGTTTCTGTCTTCAGGAACTGGATAATTTCTGTAACCCCATCGTTTATAAGCCCAAACCAAAAGTAGAAGTTCCTGAAGACAAAGCAAAAGCCAACGGTGAACACAATGGACCAATGGATGGACAGAGTGGTGCAGAGACCAACCCAGATCCAGCAAAAGGCAGCTCACAGCACACAGAATCTGGAGAGATGGACGTGGACTAAGTTTCATGTAATTCCAACATTGGGTTAACTACAGGGTCCATTCATCCTTTACGCCCGGTACACACAACATATGTTCAGTTGTTCTTAACTACTTTTGTCATTTGTTTTTTGGAGTAGTTTTGAAAAGTGTCTATATTGAGTGCACTGTTGATGCCCATTGCTGCTGTGAAGCTTTAGCTGAATATAGATGTACAAATCAGTTTGAGCTCTCCTCACATACTTTGTGACAGTGTGCAGGACTGCTATGTACTCGGCATCCATCTACCTTAGTCACAGCTTTTACTTGCAGAGCCCTTAGCTCCTCTGTGCAGGAAGGGATACTGCATCGCTCTTTTGTTGCAGAGGCAGGGAATTGAATGCACTGTTACTGTGAAAAGAAACTGAATTTCATGTGGTTTAGAGCCACCCGCACTGACCTTTTCCTGATATCCATATTGTTGTCATTTAAATATTAAAACAAATGAGAGGTTCTGACATACTAGTCCATCTCACTGACGCGCCTCAAGAACTCCAGTTTTGTCATCACATAAATGAACTTAGTCAGAAAGAGACGATGCAGTTTGATATTCAGATGTCACCAGCATTTGCTGCTTTTGTTAGTAGAATGGACTGATGTTTAAACTGTTGATTTACTTGTCCTAAAGACCAGCTGCTACTACACCAATGCTGAGCCTATACCTTCAGGTTATGAGGAAGTGCTGTTGACCTGTTCACATGTGCATCTAGGTTGCTGACAGGCTTAGTTCAGTTTTTATAGTTGTGTTGGTTTTCTTAATTAATTTTTGTTTATAATACCTTAATCTGGGGTAGGGAAAATTGCACACTGTACTGCATTATATATACCTATCACTGATTTAATGTTCCAATGTAGATAAACACTATTAAATAAGCAGAAATTCCTAAAAAAGGAATACCTGTACCATAAGTCTTAGGAAATAATGCTTGTAATAAACTGTGTTACATCGGTAGGTAAAATACATAATGTTACATAGTGTAATATGATATGATGTGATTAAATTATAGTTACTGATGTTAAATTGCCTTTTGAAAACTTGGCTCCAGGTTTGGTGCTTCTTAAATTGGAAAAGGCACAGTGTACTTCAGCTATATTAAGGACCTGGTCTGTGGTTTATCACCAGACTTGTTCACACCATGCAGCTCTATCCTGAGGCTTGGAACTGTTTATTTAACCATGGGGAGGGCTGGAGTGATGCTTCAATCTTCAAGGGAAAGAAGCATGACAAATGTATAGGTCCTTGTATTCCTAATGCTAGTTTACTGAAGATCAACTTCAGTTCCAATTTTCAAAGGCTCTTGTCCCAAATCTTTATATTAAACAAACACTGACTTTTCTTAAGTAGTTAACAACTGAGAGTATACTATCTTTAGGGATAGTCATTTCTCAAATGAGTTCTCTAATAGAGATTTTGTTCCTACAATGTAGTCTGCATTGAAAAGAGATTGTAGGAGGATAGGTGGTCATTTTACAGGAATTTTCATTCAGCTTTTTTGGGGGAAGATATCATCCCTTTTTATTAAGAAAATCATATAGTCACAACATATTTTAAATGTCTATATCTTTTATTAACGTGAAATAATTAGATCCAATAAATGAAAAAATACATTTTTAAGTAGCTATCAGTTACTTTTCATTTGTATGGTGAATGTATACATAGGTCCATTTAAAAAAAAAATCATGGTTGTGAAGGGAGTATGTGACCACACAGGATTGTATAGCTGCTTCTTGGTTAACACTTATACTCACTCAGTAAGGAGCTGTTTCTCAGAACCCTGTTGGAAGTGGCAGAAGCATCTCTCCCTGCACCTGAATGATCAGCAGAGCCTCACATTTTCCACCCTGCTCTGAAGTCACTTTCAGTAGTTTATTGTTTTAGTCAGGTAACATATTTTTGTGATTATATATATAATGTCTCGTTGAATAAGTTAAATACATCCAAAGATAATCTGTATAGTTTTTAAATTTGATGTGAATGTTAAGAAAAAATAACAAAATCCCATGCTATTTATGGCATTTAAAGCAAGGAAAATACATTCTCCTTGGTAGACAGTAAGATTGAACTCACCTATAATATACATTGAATTAGGAAATTCTAGATCTAAGAGTTTTCAAAACCAAAAGGTGAATTATTTAAAGAATAAATAGCCAAAGCAACGTTACCATTCATCAGACTATCAAAGAAGGGTGTAGGAACTAAAAGTTTTTTAGTATGGTTTAATTCCGAAAGTACAAATTATCTTCCTTAAGAAACCAACTCTTGGCCGGCAGTGGTGGCGCATGCCTTTAATCCCAGCACTCAGAAGGCAGAGGCAGGCGGATCTCTTTTAAGTTCAAGGCCAGCCTGGTCTGCAAGAGCTAATTTCAAGATATCTAGGCTACAAAGAAACCCTGTCTTGAAGAAAAAAAGAAAGAAAAGAAACCAACCCTTAAGCCAGGCAGTGGTGGCGCATGCCTTTTGTCCCAACACTTGGGAAGCAAAGGCAGGTGATCTCTGAGTTTAAGAACAGCCTGGTCTACAAAGCAAGTTCCAGGACAGGCTCCAAAGCCACAGAGAAACCCTGACTCAAAAAACCAAAAAAAAAAAAAAAAAAAAAAAAAGCAAATTTGCTTTCTGAGGTAGAGTGTCAGTATAGCCCTGCCTGACCATGAGCTCAGACTCCTTCTGAAGACAAAGCACTTCTGGGTGCTTCCACCTTGTCTTGCACAGTTTCTTTTTTAGTACCATTTAACAGTCTTTGTATAAATACAGTATAATTGTATTAAGGGTTGATTTCTTTTGGGGGGTAGTGGGTAATATCAAGATTTTAAAAGAGCAATACATTTGAAAACACTGGCCATTTAAATGACATTTTACGTATCATTGATTGTGAACATGTTATTTATATGCTATAATACAATCTAAGACATGTTGTATCTCACGGTGTCTTTATAGGTAATACATTTTAGGGTCTCAGTAAGTTTCCTTAATCATTCTGTGACTTGGGTGATAACGCTTCATACTCTAAGCATGGGCCATGTTATTTTCATTACTATGGATTTGACTGCATCATAACATCAGATGGTCATGACTTAGTTACTGTCTTTGACTCCTTGATTTGAAAGCTCCCATTTTCGATATATTTTGATGAATATGTCGTTTCTGTTACTATTACCCTAATAATATGCTAGATGCCTCCTTAAGAATCCAGAAGATGAGGAAGCCTTTGCATCTGTAAAATGCTGACCACTTCCACAGGGATTTCAGTTTTCAACTTTCCTTTGAAGCAGTTTGATTTTCAACATTCTCAATATTCTAGATGCCCCTTTGCTGTTTAAAAAAAGAATTTAGCCATGTTTGATTGTCTGAATGAGTATGGCCCCCATAGGCTCATATATTTGAATGCTTAGTCACCAAGGAGTGGAAACGTTTGAGTAGGATTAGAAGAATTAGAATACAATGAATGTTAGTAAGGCTGTCTACTTCAGAGCTGACCCTGCTCCCAGACCTATTACATAGAATTAGTATAAAGGACTTAATTTGTCTGAGTTTCCAACCTCCAGCTATCAAAATCACATGGAATTGTTTTGAGGGTCACCATTACATTTCAGATGCATAAGAACTAAACAATGGCTTTACCTATTTTAGGTCACACTGATATAGTCACTCTGTCAACATCCCTTGCCTTTTCAGGTGGATTTTTCACAAGTCACAGATTACCTAATTGCTAACTGTTGGGTTTTTTTGGTTTTTGGTTTTTTTTTTTTTTTTTTTGAGATAGGATCTTATTATGTAGCATTGGCTGAGTCCAACTATATAGTCTAGTCTAGCTCACCCTGCGGACCTGGCTGGCCTGAACATAGAGATGAGTCTGTCTCTACCTCAGGAGTGCTAGGATAAAAGGCATCTGCCACCATGACTGGTTTAATACTGTCTTCAAACTGATTATTGAGCTCCATAATTTAAAGATGTCTAGCTAGGAAATAATCACAAACACACTAAAACTTACTTCCTCCCACCCAAATAAAGTTCATTTGTTCCCAGCAAATACCTGGTTACTGTTAAAACTGACATCTGTTATTCCAGTACCTGAGTTATTTGATATAATGTTTCTACCTTTTCAGATTTTAAGGATTCTGTACACTACACACCTTTAATACCAGCACTTGGGAGACAGAGGCAGGCGGATCTCCATGAGTTCCAGGCCAGCCTGGTCTACAAGAGCTAGTTCCAGGACAGCTAGGACTGTTACACAGAGAATCCCTGTCTCGAAAAAAGAAAATCTTGATTTTCCTTTAATTCCTCTTTCATGATATTGAAATCTTGATCACTCTGATGTTTAAGTTAACAATTCAGATAGGTTTAGGAGTTTCCCTCCCCTTATTTTTGAGACTAGGTCTAGATATGCAGTTCAGGCTGGCCTCCAACTTGTGATTCTCATGCCTCAGCCACCAGTGCTAGGATTACAGGTGTTTGCCAGCACGAGCAGCCCTTTGTTTCCCTTGTAATACTAAGTCTTACATTTAGGATCTGGGGCTCTTAATTCATATAAAATAAAAAAGACTATACATTTCCATATTCAACATCTCCAATTTTAACAATCTCCAGTTTTAATAGTGAGGGGCATTGAATAGATTATCCATCTTTTAGGTATTAGGTAATTTAAAGTAGGTCTGGACCAAAAAAAGTCAGTCTGTGAGTATTGTCTGTTAAATATGACAAAATAACAAGGGTCATCAGAAAGTTAAAAAGCAGACACCTTTGATTCTTTTTGATGCTTTCTGATTAAAAATAAGCACTTTATAGCTTTCTAGGTATTATTATTTTTAGTTTCCTACGTTTGTTCCTTCTGAGAAATTAAGTGAAAATACTTTTAAAAATCACGACAGCAAGCAATCTTCAGATTCAACGCAATGCCCATCAAAATCCCAACAAAATTCTTCACAGACCTCGAAAGACCAGTATTCAACTTCGTATGGAAAAGCAAAAAACCCAGAATAGCCAAAACAATACAGTACAATAAAAGAACTTTTGGAGGAATCACAATCCCTGACTTCAAACTCTACTACAGAGCTACAGTACTGAAAACAGCCTGGTATTGGTATAAGAAGACACAGGAGGACCAATGGAACCGAATAGAAGACCCGGATATCAATCCACACATCTTTGAACACCGATTTTTGACAAAGAAGCAAAATATCAAATGGAAAAAAGAAAGCATATTTAACAAGTGGTGCTGGCATAACTGGATTTCAACATGTAGAAGAATGAAAATAGACCCATATCTATTTATCACCATATACAAAACTCAAGTCCAAATGGATCACAGAACTCAACATAAAGCCAGCCACACTGAACCTTATAGAAAAGAAAGTGGGAAATACACTTGAATGCATTGGCACAGGGAACCACTTCCTAAATAGAACCCCAGCAGCACAGACACTGAGAGAAACAATAAATGGGACCTCCTGAAACTGAAAAGCTTCTGTAAAGCAAAGGACACAGTCAACAAGATAAGACGACAGCCTACAGAATGGGAAAACATCTTCACTAACCCCACATCAGAGGTTTGATCTCCAAAATATACAAAGAACTCAAGAAATTGGTCACCAAAAGAACACATAATCCAATTTAAAAAAATGGAGTACAGACTTAAACAGAGAACTCTCAACAGAGGAATCTAAAATGGCTGAAAGACACTTAAGGAAATGTTCAACATCCTTAGTCATCAGAGAAATGCAAATCAAAAACCTTAAACCTGTAAGAATGGCCAAGATCAAAAACACTGATGACAACTTATGCTGGAGAGGTTGTGGGGAAAAGGGAACACTTCTGCATTGCTTGTGGGAATGTAAGCTGGTACAACCCCTTTGGATGTCAGTGTGGCGATTTCTCAGAAAAGTAGGAAACAATCTTCCTCAGGACCCAGTAATACCACTTTTGGGTATATATCCAAAGGATGCTCAATCATGCCACAAGGACATGTACTCAACTATGTTCACAGTAGCTTTGTTTGTCATAGCCAGAACCTAGAAACAACCTAAATGCCCCTCAGCTGAAGAATGGATAAGGAAAATGTGGTACATTTACACAGTGGAGTACTACACAGCAGAAAAAATAATGACAGCTTGAATTTTGCAGGAAAATGGAGCTAGAAAACATCATTTTGAGTGAGGTAACCCAGACACAGAAAGACAATTATCACATGTACTCACTCATAGGTGGTTTTTAAACATAAAGCAGAGAAAACCAGCTTACAAACCACAATCCCAGAGAACTTAGACAGCAATGAGGACACTAAGAGAGACATACATAGATCTAATCTACATGGGAAGTAGAAAAAGACAAGATCTCCTGATTAAATTGGGAGCATGGGGACCTTGGAGGAGGGTTGAAGGAGGGAGAGGAGAGTCAGGGAGGGGAGCAGAGAAAAATGTAGAGCTCAGTAAAAATCAATAAAATATCATGACAGCCTGCTTAGAATGTACATGTTAAATAAGCAATTTAAAATGAAAAACTAGACAAAAGAAGCTTTACAGTTACATTTTTCCCTAAAATAAACTTTTGTGGCTTAGTTTCTTGGAGCATCTTTTTTTTATTGATATTTATTGAGCTCTACATTTTTCTCTGCTCCCCTCCCTGCCTCTCCCCTCCCCTTTTCAATCCTCCCCCAAGGTTCCCATGCTGGAAGGAGTATCTTAACACGAAGTAGTCACCTCTTAGATCTGGTAGAAAGAAGCCACTGTTACTCAACATCACACTACAGTTTTTAAAGGAAGCTATCCTAAATTATTCAGTTCTGGTAAATGGTATTCCAGTCATCTCACAACCTTTATAACTATGTACAAAGTGACTCAACTCCAGTCATTCCTGTCAAATAACCTTTGACAGTTTTGTTCTTAGTAACTACTTAGTTTCCTTCCTTTTAGAACTGTACATTTGATTTATCAATTCTGTTTGCAATGCAGAAAATTTTAATCAAATGTGACATTTCTATAAAAATAATTTTGACATAATAAACCATTACCTTCAATGAACAGACATAAGAATGGATTTCAATGTTAACTGATATTCTACAAATACCGTTTTTGAGTATGACTTTGGTTCACAAATATATCCACAAAATGTTTGCATATGGAATGATCAAAGCATATAAAACATTTCCTATGTATGTACATTGTATGTGCATCTTCATACTAGTAAACAAATAATGATAATAAATGAAATTCATTTTTGGATGTTAGTCCACATCGTCAAGAAGTCATGTAATAATAATAAATGTACAGTACTTGAACCATGAGTTTTGCACACCAGAGGTTTAATTTTCAAGTATTGAACTCTACTCATTGCAATTCATGAAACACTGAGGACAGGTCACCAAGTTATTTTAAAGAAATTTGCATAGCAATCAAAGTTTTTGAGTAACCTGACAAGATCTGCAAACTTAGACACTTAATTCTAAAACCTTATATGGTGGTTTGTGAATGTTAGATGTACTGATGGAAGGAAAGCTTTGGAAGTTCTCAGTAAATTGAGAAGAAGGAAAGCTTTGGAAGTTCTCAGTAGGTTGAGAAGAACAGAGGTTTATGTCCTCTATGACTTGCTGCTCCTGGAGAAGTCAAGGTGGTTTAACCAATAAAGCACTTGGTGAGGATCTGAGTCTGTTCCCTAGATCCCATGATGGAAGGGGCGATGCCAACTATACAAAGTTGTCCTGACTATGGCATGCATGCACACACATGATACAATAATAATAAAAAGGAACTGCTGCTCCTGGGGAGATGTCTCAGTAAAATGCAAGTACAAGCATGTGGATCTGGAGCACCTACTTTAAAGCTGCAGGTTTAGTGAGAGACCACATCTCAGAAAATAAGATGAAGCCAAGTGTAGTGGTGTACATCTTTAATCCTAGTACTTGGGAGGCAGGGGAAGGAGAATCTTTGAGTTCAAGGCCAGTCTGATATACAAAGTCAGTTCCAGGCACAAAAATAATTGCTGTGACTGACTGATAAAAATGAATGCAATATTAATCTTCGGGGGGGGTCAGAAAGCCTTAAAAATTAAAAGGTGTGTCCTCAATCTGGAAAACATTTATGCCATGTGCTGTAAACTTCCCAATGAAATACACATATTCTAAAGTCTTAGATGGGTGAATTATAGGTGTTTATTCAGTTCAGCTATTCATAAGTTGAAAATTTGAAAGGGTTTCCTTTTTTAAAAACACTCCGGCTATGTAATATAAGAGGAAAGAGAACATTTTAGAGGTGAGGAACTGTCAGATTATGTGTGTGTCTATAATTTACCTTCAAAATCTCCCTCTTTGGATAAATAATTCAAGATGGCTCACACAGCCCACAAATCTCACAGGCAGCATGATGTGAATCCCAGCACTCTCCAGTGATTCTTTTGGCACCTGTTTACTCACTGCCAGTAGAGCAGGCTGAACCTGAAATGGTTTTCTTAGTGATTGGAGATAACAAGAATGACATTAAGAGTAGGATGTAGTAATGAGGAGCAGGCCTGCTTTACATCCTGGCTGCCCGGCTCCTGGCCGCCTGGCTAGCTTAACCCCTGAAATAATTACAAAGAAACTGTATTCATTTAAACACTGCCTGGCCCATTAGTTCTAGCCTCTTATTGGCTCTCACATCTTGATTCAACCCCTTTCTAATAATCTGTATTCACCACAAGGTCGTGGCTTACTGGGAAAGATTCAGCATGTCTGACCTGGCAGCTTCATGGTGGCTCTCTCCTCCTGCCTCCTTTCTCCGCCTATCTAAGTTCCACCCTATCAAAAGGCCAAGGCAGTTTTTTATTCAACCAATGAAAGCAACACAAATACAGAAGGACCTCCTAAACCAGTAGGAGATAACTTAAACAACTAAAATCACACAAAATAAAAAATAAAATCTAGGAGCCAGATGGGGCACTTATTTTGGTTACTTCAGCACTAGGAAAGCAGATGGGGTTCGCTGCAAGTACAAGACCATACTGGCCTTACATACCCAGTACCAGGATAGTCAGGGCTACAGAGACCTTGTATCCAAGTAAGCAAATAAAAACCTAATACCAGTAACTAAGAGGTGTCATACATTTGCCAGTTTGAAAACTATTTGTGGCTTTCCAAAAGACTCAAAAAAAGATAAAAGAGAGGAAAAGTTATGGTAAGAAAATGCCTACTGAATGTGTTGATGTAAATGTTTTGTGCCCTCTACATGAGTGGGATAAATGAAGCATTTAGAATGTAAACGGGCTGCTTTGATTATAGATATTTCATCAGAAATGTAACAGCTCTGACACAACAGTCTCAGAACATAGGAAGCAACTGCCCATGAAGGTGAGGCCCACTGGAACAGTGATGATGGAGGCAATAAATAAATAAAACAACAAAAGTGACTGGATGGACTGGATTTATAGCAATAGGCATGGACTTTTTAATGGACTCAAAGTTTAAATACACGTGGAATATTTACAAAAATGGTAGGCTACAAAGTAAAGCCCAGGAATACCAAAAGAATACCAAAATGAGAATTTAGAGAGCAGTCTAATTCACCTATGAAGCCAGACATACACCTAAAATCCAAGCACTTGAAAGAAGATCTGAAGTTCAAGGCCAGTCTGAGGTACATACCAAGACCCTATGTCAAAAAAAATTAGTTGCCTATTAAGATATTACAAAAGAAATTCTATATGCTCATGTGCTTGAAATTAAAATTCTAGAGCGTTAAATCATGTTGAAAACTAGAGAATACTTGTATAAATGTAAATATTCCTTAAACTAAGGCTGAACCCATTAAATTCTAGGGTGGTTTTTTTTGTTTGATGTGTAGTTATATATATGTGTATATATATATACACATGTTAATTATAAAGTACCTCTTATCATGCAAAAATGCAACCTCCAAATAGCAGGCATTCTGGCATGTTTATCTTTGTTTTCAAGCAACTCTGAGAATGTCCAGCACATAATGAGATCAGTAGGCTTTTGGTTTTAAATTTTATTTTTGTAAAGTGTATGTGACTAAGGATTGGTGTATGTGAGTGTGATGCCCACAGAAGCCAGAAGATGGCATCAGAGACCCTGGACCTAGAGTTAACAAGAGGGGAGCTGATAGCTATGAGTGCTAATAACCAAATGTGGTCCTCACCAAGAGCAGGAAGTTCGCAATCACTGCACCAAATCTCCAGCCCAGCAGATTTTCACAGTGACTGAAAAATGCCGGCCAAGTACTTGTGAAATAATGCTTAGCTTGTAGGGTAACACTGTGTTCATCTAAAACATGTGTGGAGACTGATGTAAATTTGGTTATCTCAAAGATATTACAAGCAAAGAGAAAAAGGCCCTGAATGAGGCCCTCACTTACAAAGTGCCCACTGCCTCTAGCTCCTATTCCTAACTACAAATTGCCCTTTGAGACCCGGGATCCCCTAAGGCAATCTTTGTTAGCAACCAAAAAGCTGCCATTTTGGTCTGCTGACTTTCCAAATGAATCTTTTCCATGCCTCACTACTTGTCCTGGAGTCACTGACATTTGAGGATAGCATCTACACCCGCTTGACTAACAATATCAGGATTTCTATTTAAAGGAGATAAAACACAGGCAGACTGAGAAATAACACACTACTTGGGGCCTTCAAAAAACAAGCTATCACTTTTGATCTTTTTACATCTGACAATGTCTCAGGACAATTAGGTTAAAAAAAAAAAAAGCAAACCCCTGCCTGGACACTTACTAATACTGATTTGTAATACCTCTTTTCTGCTTGTAAAGATCCTTGCACCTACTCTTTCCTCCAGAACAATTTTCAAGGAAACTTGTGTTGATTCCCCAGTCTAAATCACACACATACAGCTCAGAATAAATTTTTGTAAAAGAGACGAGTAGCCCAGGTTAGCGTAGAACATGTTAAAGACTCCAGGGCTGGCCTCAAACTCAGGGCAACACTCCTACCTTAGGTGCTGTTATTTCGGGATGAGTTGCTATGCCCAACTTTTAATATTGGGGGTCAGGGTGCTGGGAGAGAAGGAACTGGAACCCAGGGACTTGTGCGTGCTAAATAGCATTTTACCACTCAGCTTCATCCCCAAACCGTATTTTACTTTAAAGCAGAGATGGCACTTTTGCCTGTGCAGGTCATTTTCTTAAATCACCACACACATTAACAGTTGTAAAGGGAATACCACAACGGTGTACATGGAGGGTGTTCTAAGAAAAGCAATAGACTTTTTTTGGCTTTTCGAGTTTCTCTGGCTGTCCTGGAACTAGCTCTGTAGACAAGGCTGGCCTCGAACTCACAGAGATCCACCTGCCTCTGCCCCCCCACCCCGAGTGCTGGGATTAAAGGCGGGCGCCACCACCGCCCAGCTGGACTTTTTTTCCAGCTCTCTCTAGGTTAAGTCTAAACACTTTTTTAAAAGATGTGCTAGGCCCGGAGCTGCTAGGAAGACCCTCTACTATTGTGCTACACCCCTGTTTCTGAAACAGATTCGTCATTCAGGTCAAGACATAACCTACCAGCTCCAAAAGTAGCTAAATCCGCTTTTTGGTCAGTCTCTCACTGCCCGCTTTCCCCCCAAACGATTAACCACTTCCGGCCTAGAACGCGGAGGCCCGGAAGCTGCTCCTGCGCATGCGCGTCGTCCTCGCCCTCTCAGAAGTGGCGAGCTTGCTGACGTCACCGCCAAACTGGCTAGCTCAGACACCGGCGGGAATTTTTCAAAATGGGAGCAGCGAGGCGCCGCCCAGGCCTCCGGAGGTACCGGGGGTACCTTTCGGTGGCGTCGCCAGCGGCGGCGGCATAGAAAGGACAGCCTGATGGGCGCCAAGACCCGCTGGCTGCTCGGAGCGCTGCCTCGGAGGGACTGCGAGACGGCCGAGGCCGGGGCGCCGGCGGCCCGGGAACATGGCGGCGTGCATCTGGGAGCGGATCGAGGTGAGGCGGGCAGACGGGGAGCCGAGGGAAGGTCGGGATGAGGCTCGGTACAGACGCGGGTGGAGCGGGGCGGGCGGGCGCAGGCGCTCCCCGGGGCTCAGTGGCCCTATTAGGTGAGCTGGGGTGCTGCGGGCGAACGGAGGCGGGCGGGTGCTGGGGTGGAGAGGCTGGCGGAGCGGCCCGCCCCTCGGAGCCTACCCACTCCCCTTCCTCTCCCCCGCTCCCGTGGGGCGCTGATACCCAGCGGGTGTGTCACCCTCTGTGGGCCCCGCCCGGTCCCCATCCCTAGGCGTCGGGTCCGCACTCCCGCCTCCAAAGCCGCGCTTGGGGAGCCGCTCCGCCTTCCCCTCCCCGGGGATGGCGGTTACCGTGGCGGGAGCGGCGGCGGGAGCCGGGTGGACGGGAGGAGGGAGCCGAGCTAACCAGCTCATTAGAGGGCTCAGTCTCCTTCCCAGCTGGAGCTCAGCAAGTCCCGCGGAGCAGCAAGATGCCTTCCACCCCAGGCACCTGCATCATCGAGGTCTGATGACTGCTTGAACCTTGTCCTGTTTCCTCTCTGCCCTTTTTACCAGATTTATTCCAGTTCCTACCCAACTTTCTTACTTTCTAGTTCTGCGAGTCATCACATCTAATCTTTATTTTTTTTTTTAAAGGACTTTAAGGTTGGAAATCTACTCGGTAAAGGATCATTTGCTGGAGTCTACAGAGCTGAGTCCATTCACACCGGTTTGGAAGTTGCAATCAAAATGGTAAGAATGTGTTAGTGACCCTTTCTCCAGTATTTTGCAAGGTTCTAGAAAGGCATGCTATTTAAAATGTCACAGTCATTATCTACTAGACGCTGCCACCGTACTGTGTGTGTGTGTGCGCGTGTGTGCAGAATACATTACCTAACCAAAAGACAGTGCTACTAAATTCAGCAGCTGAACTTAGGACATCTAAGAGACCCTTAACCTTGCTTACCTGAAGGTTTTATACATTTTGTTACTGTGAATACTTAAGGTGATGGGAAGGTGTCCGAACAATTTATTTATATATTTCGCTTATGTGTGGCTATAGTAATCCAAACTACCATTATTGTCTATCATGGTGGTGCATGTCTATAATCCCAGCTCTGAGGAGGTGGAAAAGGAGGATCAGAAGTTATAACAGAAATGTATTGGACATGCTGTGAATTCTTTCAGTAGGTGCAAGGGTGGAAAATAGATAAGAGTAAGTTGACATTAAAGATATATAAAAAGCCTTATACAATTTTAGATTGATATTTGGGCTTTTATCTGAGCTTAGGGATAAGATTGGTGATAGAGTACTTTTCTCTTGCATGCACAAGGCCCTGGGTTCAAACCAAAGGATCATTAACATCAAATCTGGCCTCTTATGTTTAGATCGACAAGAAAGCCATGTACAAAGCTGGAATGGTTCAGAGAGTCCAAAATGAGGTGAAAATACATTGCCAGTTGAAACACCCTTCTGTTTTGGAGGTGAGATACAAGGTGTATAGAAATAGTTAGGAAAGCTGGATGTTTGTGTAATTTACTACGCCCTTTTCTGTTTCAGCTTTATAATTACTTTGAAGATAACAATTATGTATACCTGGTATTAGAAATGTGCCATAATGGAGAAATGAACAGGTATCTAAAGAACCGGATGAAACCTTTCTCAGAAAGTGAAGGTAGGTGTCTTCTTTGGGATGGGGTAGAGTTTTTCTCTTTTTCTTTCTGTTTGGTAAACACTTGACTTTTGAAGGTGTTGTTTTGAAAATGTGCTGTTTTGTAATATTTAGTAAAAAAAAATTGTTTTATGTTTTTGAGGCAAGGTCTGTTATGTAGCTCTTGCTGTCCTGGAACTCAGTATATAGACCAGACTGATCTTGAAGTAACAGGGAGACTCCTGTCTCTGACTCCCACGTGCTGGGATTGAAGATGTGTGCCACTGCGCCCAGCTTACTTTTTATATATTTATATATATAAACTTACATGCCACCAAAGATAATATATATAATTTTTTATTTTATATGTATGGGTTTTTGTTTGTATGTTCATCTATGAACATGTATGCTTGGTGCCCAAGGAATGCAGAAGAAGATATTCTGTCTCTGGAACTTGATTGTGAGCCACCATATGGGTGTCCAGGTTTTCTGAAGATCAGCGAGGGCTCTTAACCACTAAGTAGTCTATTCAGCCTCAACAATTTCTCTTTATTTATTTTATTTCTTTAGCTGTGTGTATGAGTGGGCATCTGTGTATGGGTGTGTGTATGTGATGCAGGCAGTGCCCAAGCCCGTGGAGGGATGACCTGGATGCTGGGGGCAGAGCTTGGACCCCTGTAAGAGCAGCATGCACTTCTAACAGCTGAGCCATCTCTCCAGCCACAAAAAATTTCAATTGTTAATTATGTCCTGACAAAGGGTGGTATTTATAAATCACATATCACAGAAGTAGAGAAAGAAATTCGTTGGCCTTCTCTTCCCCAAAACACATTTTCAATAAATCATTGGTAGTAATTTACTGTAAATCCTTTCAAATCTGGAAAATTGCTTATAATGTATTTGACGACTAAAGTTTCCAGATAAATATTGAGAGCATTTACTATAAAAGGTCCGAAATGCAGAGAACTAAGCTGGAACTCCTTCGGCTTATTGCTCAACTTCTAAAAGTATCTAGTGATTCAGTTCCCCTCCCCCAATAGTATATCTTTACAATGAAGACTTTTTTTGGTTTTTTGAGACAGGGTTTCTCTGTGGCTTTGGAGCCTGTCCTGGAACTAGCTCTTGTAGACCAGGCTGGTCTCGAACTCACAGAAATCTACCTGCCTCTGCCTCCCAAGTGCTGGGATTAAAGGCGTGCGTCACCACTGCCCGGCGATGAAGACTTAAATGAACATAGTGACAAAGCTTCTCCACACCTAATATTTTTCTGTGAAATACAAAATGAATTTCAGCTTGTTCCCCATTCTCTCAAATCAGATAAGGTCCATATGTTGTCAAACTAGTGGTTTTTCCCCCTCAAACTATAGCTGACACTGATATTTCAGATAGAGCTAAGGAATAAGCTTGCTGGCTGATAGGTTATTCATTTGTATGTTGCATGGGGAAAGGTCAAAGATCAACACTAGAGAATTCACTCTCCTTGTGTTATGTGGGTTCCAGATATAAACTCAGCTCTTCAAGCTTGACTGTGAGCAGCTGTACTTGCTGAGCCGTCACACTGGCCTCATGGAGCTTTTGTACATTTACACCTCCTGGAAAACAGTTGTTGACATGTAATGAATTGTTAGAGATGTTGATAAGCTTTCTCTCAAATTCCATTGTTAAAAAAAGTTATTCTTAGGAAACAATACAAATGGGGGAGAGAGCCATACACATAGATAGTGGTTTCTTTTTCTTCATTTTTTTTTTTTGAGACTGCTATGTAACTTTTTTTTTATTAAGGATTTATTAAGACATTATAAAGAGCTGGGCGGTGGTGGCGCACGCCTTTAATCCCAGCACTCGGGAGGCAGAGGCAGGCGGATCTCTGTGAGTTCAGGGCCAGCCTGGTCTACAAGAGCTAGTTCCAGGACAGGCTCCAAAAAAGCCACAGAGAAACCCAGTCTCGAAAGACCAAAAAAAAAAAAAGACATTATAAAGAAAAGATTATGTTAGCCTGAATTAAACTTAAAAACTTATATGCAACCAGAGATATACCTTCCCACCAAGAAAATTTAAGACAAAGATGGAAAGAAAATACCTGCAAAATGTATGAGTAATAGGGCTATGGCTATAATTCAGTGGTAGACTGTTATTCAGCATGCATGCCCTGGGTTCTGTTTTCCACTGATACATTTGTATGTGTGCGGTATGTATAACTAAAAAATTCATGTTGAAAAATTAAGGATGTGCCTTAAAGGGAAAGGATGATCAAATAAGAAAATATAGGATATGAGTAGAAGGCTCAAACAACCAACAAACATGAAAAGATACAGACTCAGCAGTAGTCATGAAGGTGACGACTGAAATAATGGACTGTTTTCATATACTGAATTGATATTTGATGTTAATAAGGTGTGTATGAAACTACAGCCTTTTAAAGACTAACTTGCTAAGGCATGAAAGTAATAAATTTTTATACCTTTGAATATATATATGTTCAATATATATAATACATACCATACTACAAAAACTCATATAACACACAAAAAGTAAGCATCAACAAAAATGTTTATTCCTATATTATTTGTAATCTTGAAACATCAGAAATTACACAAATGTTTAATGACTAGTAAGATAAAAATCTATCATTGTTAGAAAAATAACTAAGGCGTACACTAAAGGAAAAGTATTGAAGCTATTTTTATACTGTTTTTTAATATTTTAAAAGCATTTATTATAATGTGTTTGTAGCTTTAAATATATGGAAGCATGCAGAAGAGTATTAAGAAATATAAAATGCTTACAGTGGAGGCTGTGTGTAAAGTTCTTGCCATGCAAGTGTGATAACTGAGGTTTGGTTCCAGGCAGCCATGGGTGTGTCAGCCTGATTATCATACTTGGCACTTAGGAACTAAAAATAAGATTCCCCTTAGCAGCTGATATATTTATGAATTATTTGTACAATTCTAAATAATTTTTTCAGTTTTTTTATTGATATTTATTGAGCTCTACATTTTTCTCTGCTCCACTCCCTGCCTCTCTCCTCCCCACTTCAGTCCCTCCCCCAAGGTCCCCATGCTCCCAATTTACTCAGGAGATCTTGTCTTTTTATACTTTCTACTTCCCATGTAGATTAGATCTATGTAAGTCTCTCTTAGGGTACTCATTGTTGTCTAAGTTCTCTGGGATTATGATTTGTGGGCTGGTTTTCTTTTCTTTATGTTTAAAAACCACCTATGAGTGAGTACATGTGATAATTGTCTTTTGTGTCTGGGTTACCTCACTCAAAATGATGTTATCTAGCTCCATCCATTTTCCTGCAAAATTCAAGCTGTCGTTATTTTTTTCTGCTGTGTAGTACTCCATTGTGTAAATGTACCACATTTTCCTTACCTATTCTTCGGTCAAGGGACATTTAGGCTGTTTCCTGGTTCTGGCTATGACAAACAAAGCTGCTATGAACATAGTTGAGCACATGTCCTTGTGGCACAATTGAGCATCCTTTGGATATATACCTAAAAGTGGTATTACTGGGTCTTGAGGAAGGTTGTTTCCTACTTTTCTGAGAAATCGCCACACTGACATCCAAAGGGGTTGTACCAGCTTACATTCCCACAAGCAATGCAGAAGTGTTCCGTTTTCCCCACATCCTCTCCAGCATAAGTTGTCATCAGTGTTTTTGATCTTGGCCATTCTTACAGGTTTAAGAATGTTACAGGTGTAACAACAAATCAGAGTTGTTTTGATTTGCATTTCTCTGATGACTAAGGATATTGAACATTTCCTTAAGTGTCTTTCAGCCATTTAGATTCCTCTGTTGAGAGTTCTCTGTTTAAGTCTGTACTCCATTTTTTTTTATTGGATTATGTGTTCTTTTGGTGACCAATTTCTTGAGTTCTTTGTATATTTTGGAGATCAGACCTCTGTCTGATGTGGGGTTAGTGAAGATGTTTTCCCATTCTGTAGGCTGTCGTTTTGTCTTGTTGACCGTGTCCTTTGCTTTACAGAAGCTTTTCAGTTTCAGGAGGTCCCATTTATTAATTGTTTCTCTCAGTGTCTGTGCTGCTGGGGTTCTATTTAGGAAGTGGTTCCCTGTGCCAATGCGTTCAAGTGTATTTCCCACTTTCTCTTCTATAAGGTTCAGTTTGGCTGGCTTTATGTTGAGTTCTGTGATCCATTTGGACTTGAGTTTTGTACATGGTGATAGTTAGATATGGGTCTATTTTCATTCTTCTACATGTTGAAATCCAGTTATGCCAGCGCCACTTGTTAAATATGCTTTAATTTTTCCATTTGATATTTTTTGCTTCTTTGTCAAAAATCAGTTGTTCGAGATGTGTGGATTGATATCCGGGCCTTTTATTCGGTTCCATTGGTTCTCCTGTGTCGTCTTATACCAATACCAGGCTGTTTTCAGTACTGTAGCTCTGTAGTAGAGTTTAAAGTTAGGGATTGTGATTCCTCCAGAAGTTCTTTTATTGTACTGTATTGTTTTGGCTATTCTGGGTTTTTTGCTTTTCCATATGAAGTTGAGTACTGTATGTTTGAAGTCTTTGAAGAATTTTCTGGGATTTTGATGGGCATTGCATTGAATCTGTCTAAATAATTTTTTTTTAATTTTTGTGAATATCTGGTTACTCTAGTTACCCTAAACACTTTGAACTGGTATAAAATTTGTCTTCCCTTCGTTCTTAAGTTGGAAAAAGCAAAGATTAAAAGGGGTGCCTAAGTTTTACCTACATTTTCTTAAGTGGAATTAGATAGCTAATTCTAAAACACTAAAATCATGTTTTAGTTGGTAAATCTCAGCTGCAAGCTAGGATTTTAATTGTAATACTCTGGCATGCGTACTAGGATTTTTTTCATGTATTCTAAACATTGGATTTTCCAGAACTTTTGAATTGTTGTCTCTTTTTCCATCTTCACAGCTAGGCACTTCATGCACCAGATCATCACAGGAATGTTGTATCTTCATTCTCATGGCATATTACACCGGGACCTCACACTGTCTAACATCTTACTTACACGTAATATGAACATAAAGATTGCTGACTTCGGACTAGCAACACAGTTGAAAATGCCCCATGAAAAGCACTACACACTGTGTGGAACTCCTAACTACATCTCACCAGAGATTGCAACTCGAAGTGCACATGGACTTGAATCTGACATTTGGTCACTGGGCTGTATGTTTTATACATTACTTATTGGAAGACCACCTTTCGACACTGATACAGTCAAGAACACATTGAATAAAGTAGTATTAGCAGATTATGAAATGCCAGCCTTTTTGTCACGAGAGGCCCAGGACCTCATCCACCAGTTACTTCGTAGAAATCCTGCAGATAGGTTAAGTCTGTCTTCTGTGTTGGACCATCCTTTTATGTCACGAAATCCTTCAACAAAAAGTAAAGACTTGGGGACTGTAGAGGATTCAATGGATAGTGGGCATGCCACAATTTCCACAATGACAGCTTCTTCCAGTACCAGTTTGAATGGTAGTTTACTTGACAGAAGAAAACTTTTGATTGGTCAGTCACTTCCAAATAAAATTACTGTGTTTCCAAAAAATAAGAATTTAAGTGACTTTTCTTCAGGAGATGGAAGCAATTTTTGTATGCAGTGGGGAAACCCAGACCAAGAAACTAGTAATAGGGGACGGGGAAGAGTAATTGAAGATGCAGAAGAAAGGCCACATTCTCGATACCTTCGCAGAGCTCATTCCTCTGATAGATCCAGCACTTCTAATCCGTCTCGAGCAAAAACACACTCACTAGAACGATGTCATTCAGTAGAAATGCTTTCAAAGCCCAGAAGATCCCTGGATGAAAATGAAGAGAGGTATTCCCCCTCAAACAGCAATATCAGTTTTTTTAACTTCCTTAAAGACAAAACAGCCAATACTTATAGATCTTCTGTAAGACATGGTAATGACCAAGCACTGTAAGGATAATTCTGTCAAAAGCATTTTGATAAACATTGTATAAGCACAGATAAAAAGCTGCATCTAAACTAGGTGGGGAGATAGAATTAGAATTACAATTTTGAGCCAGGCATAGTTGCACATATCTTAGAACTTGGGAGGCACAGGCAGAAGGTCCATGCAGCTGAATCCAGTCTATGTGGCAGCAAGTTCTAGTCTTTTTTTTTTTTTTTTTTTTTTTTTTTTCAAAACAAAGCCTTTGTGTTATTAATGTTTAAGGTCTCTTAAGTGCATATAATCTTACTATATATAGCTCAGTGTGAGAACAGTGGCTCAACATGCATAGTGCCTTCATGTCAGTCCTCAGCACGGCAAAAAAAAAAAAACCCACTATATGTTCATAAATATGTTTAAATTTTTAGGTGTGTTATTTACAGCAGATCTCTAGCGCAACATGTCATTTATTGAGCAGGTTTGATCCTTATAAGACTAATAGTTGCTGCATGTGTAGGGAAGCTGAGACTGAGTGAGGAGGAGCTGTGGTACTGACTAATTTTAGTGCCTAAGTGGGTTTTTGTGTGATCTTTTAATATTTGAAATATAAACTTCTAAAAGATTAGTAGAGATACAGTGGTGCCATTATCATGCCATAGCATTTTGGCATAGGAGTTTCAAAGATGATTATACAAATACTGTTTTCTATAGTTACTATGAAGATTCAGGTGTCTTCTAGGGTTTCTGCCTTAAAATGTTTAGGGTGTAGGAATTCTGCTACCATAGAACACACAGTCAGTGTGTATGTATGTCTCCCAGGTTCTGTCCCCAGACCCTCTTTCCCCAATAATTGGTTTATGAGATTTCTTTTTCCCCTCTTTAGTTCCAATCATCATTGTCCAGGAAAAACTCCTTTTCCATTTGCAGACCAGACACCTCAGATGGAAATGGTACAGCAGTGGTTTGGGAATCTGCAAATGAATGGTGAGTTTTTATAGAGTATTTAATTAAAATTTAATGACCTTGAACCTGTTAAGCATTGCAGTTTTCTATATCTAAGAAAACAGTTCCAATAAATTTCAATAAAATGTATTCTAATAATAAACTCTTAACATTTTTGAATATTTAAGCTATCTGTTCTTAATATTCATAGTATATGATTAACTTGTTAAGTTTTTGTTACAAATATTAAGAAGAAAGCTAACTATACATGAGCAAATTGTACACAACTCAGTTTGCACTACTGCTCTGTGATTAAGTAGAACAAGGATTCTCAAGTAGTCCTAGCTCAGGCTGGACCTTTAAGCCTATTCTGGTGAAACCTGTGTCAAAAACTGCTGTTATTGATGCCCATGAAGTAATCAGAAGATGCCTGACTTTACTTGTGAGAAGCTGATGTGAGAATTTTAGTTTTCCAATAGTTCCTCATACTGAAATACACAGCTAAAACCTAAACATTTAAGCAGCTGTCCCTAGGTCACTATTAAGACTGTGGAGATTAAGTGTCCCTCATTAATGAACAGCACTCACAGAAGGTGGGTGGAAGAGAGAATTAAAAGGCAGCATCTGGAGGAGATCGTCTTTCACCATGGTGTTGTGTGGAGTGTGAGATAATAGCTCTCATGAGGCAGACTTGTTATGCCCTGTCAAGAGAATCTTTTCCTTTTCAAGAAATATGATTTCTAGAAGTCTAAAGGGAATTAATCTGACCATATGTGCTTACTGGTTTATTTGTGTGTTTTTTAAACTACAAAACTGCCCTGGACTGAGTCTTGCATTCTTATACTTATTTACAGGTTATTTTTACTTGGTAATATGGGCTTTTCTGAGATGGAAAAATAACCCTTATATAAATATATAGTTGTTGTGCTTCAATTTTAAAGTATTTTACTTGATAGAAAGTATTTTCCCTTATAATGAGAATGTGAGGACAAGAAGCTTTACAGTCATTTAAGATAAAATTATGAAAATTCTGAGAGTTTAATACTGGAGAACTAGAGTTTTTTTATGGTGTAATTATACTTTAATTAAATAAAAACATTTAAAAAACCAATTACCAATTAAAAAAACAAATTACCAAAAATGTCTTTTTATCATATACCTGGAGTAGAGAAAAAACTGTAAATATGTCTTAGATGTATGTAAGAACATCACATAAGATACATAGTTTAAGGCTATTTAGTCTTTTTTTTGTTTGTTTGGTTTTTTTGGTTTTTTTGTCAAGTAAATTTATAAAGTTAGAAATGCAGCAGTTAAGTAGTATTTTTATCAGCATAATTTTCTATCACTCTGTTAAAATTATATTGTTTTTGAATTCCCATTCTTATTATGTGTTTTACTTTTATAACACTATGTATATGTATGTAGGTATTTCAATATTTTGACACGAAGTAGAATTGTATCACACTCCCACCCTTTCTTCCCTTGCCACAGGTATCCTACCTCTGAATTTCTCCCATGCTTTCCTACCAACACTCTCAACTTGAGAGCCTAGTTTTTTTTTCTTTTTTTATTTTATTTTTTTTAATTTACAAACCACAATCCCAGAGAATTTAGACAACAATACGGACACTAAGAGAGACCTACATAGATATAATCTACGTGGGAAGTAGAAAGTATAAAAAGACAAGATCTCCTGAATAATTTGGGAGCATGGGGACCTTGGGGGAGGGTTGAGGGAGGGAGGGGAGCAGAGAAAAATAAAAAAAAAATTAAAAAAAAGAGAGAACTAGAGTTTTATATAACTGATCATTTTAAGGCTTTAAAAAAAAATCAGGACATGGTGGCCCATGCCTTTAATTACACCACTTGGAAGACTGAGGCATAGGGACCATGACTTCAAGGCCAGCTAGGCTACATAAGTGAGACCCTGTCTCAAAAAAAAGAAGTAAAATAATTAAAATTTACCACAGAGAGTTTTATATAATTAAATTATTTAAGGCCGTTTTAAAAATGGGAACTCTAGCCTGGAGAGATGGCTCAATGGTTAAGAACACCTGCTGTTCTTCCTTGAAGACCCAGGTTCAGTTCCCAGTCTCCACACAGGTTCCTCACAGCCACTCCAGTTCCAGGAGGTCTGGTAGCTGGGCACTGCGTGTACATAGCACGCATGTACACACAAAGGCACACAGACACATGCATTAACAAAATTCTTTAGAAGTAAACTCTGAAAACCATATGAAATATGAATATGTAGAATTCAGTAAGACTGCAATAAATGCAAATAGGGATACTGAAAGTAGTCAATGTTTTGCTTTTAGTTGCACATATTCTAAGTAGAGATGTGATAAACAATCTTTATACTAAAGGAATTTGCATATTTTTATCAGAACCCCTTCTGATGAACATTGACTTGGCTTTGCTTTGATTGAAAATTTGATTTCCCTAAGCATTGGTTGCACTCGCCTTTAATCCCAGCACTGAAGAGGCAGAGGCAGGCAAATTCTGAGTTCAAGGACAGCCAGCGCTACACAGAGAAACCCTATCTTGAAAAACTAAGAAAGAAAGAAAAATTGATTTCAATACGTTTTCGTAGCCATAAGAATACTCAAAGTTTTTCAACCTGACTTAAATGGTCCTTTAACTACTTTTTGACTTTATTTATTAAGAGCTCATTTTCTTAATTTCTCTTTTAAAAAGAAATTTCATGTATTTAAGATACATAATAAAGTTATAAATAGTAAAACAGTTACTGTGGAAGAAATTAGCATGGCTATCATTTCAGTACACAGTTCCCCATTTGGCAAAGAACTACTGTTTACTGATTAAAGAAACTTATAATACACAAATGTTTATAATTGACTTTTTTCTATTGTTAAAAGGTGCTATTTAGACTCAGGGTGTGGTGCAGCATGCCTTTAATCCTTTAAACCCGGGAGGTCAAGGCAAGCCCATCTTTTGAGTTCCAGGTCACTCTGGTCTACATTGTAATTTCCAGGATAGTCAGGGCTACGTAGAAAGACCCTACTCCTTGCCATGCTCTTATAATCACATTGTGCTACATTTTACTAAACTGATTTTTTAATGTATATTTTAGCTCATTTAGGAGAAACTAATGAGCACAACACCGTTGGCCCAAACAGAGATTTCCAGGGCTATCCAGATTCACGGGACATGTTAAGAAATGCTTGGACTGATACAAGAGCCAGCAAGAATGCTGATACTTCTGCTAATGTTCATCCTATAAAGCAGCCGAGTACCACCAAGTACATGACTGCAAATCATAGTAAACCGGAGATCATGCAACAAGAGCTGGTCTTACATACTCGTTCTGAACAAAGCAAGACTATGAGTATGGAATCAACATTGGGTCACCAGAAACCGACCTTACGAAGCATTACATCTCCGCTGATTGCTCACAGATTAAAACCAATCAGACAAAAAACAAAAAAGGCTGTGGTATGTCAGTTATTTTTTTCTAAGTTACTATTTGATGTTTTCCTTGGAATATAATTCTTGTGTGATCTTTTTAGTTCCTATGATATCTTTGGAATTTGAGATATATAAACTTAACATTCAAGAAAAAATTGAGTATCCAAGGAAAAATGCCTTTGTTTCCCTCTAGTTTCGATAGGTAATATTTGGGTTTTGTTGTGTGTATTTAAGAGTTTCCAGTAGGTAATCCAGGCTGGCTTTAGATATTCTGCCTCCGACTCATGAATGCTATGACTGCAGGTGTATACTACCACCCTGCCTACTATCCTCTAGCTTCTGACAATAGCTAGTTGATTCTGATAAGTTTGGAACTTTGAACTTACTGATTTTTTTTTTTTATTCATTTATTTCGATTTTGTGTTTCTGAGTGTCTTGCCTACATGTATGTATGGGTACTACGTGCTTGCCTGGTGCCCAGGGAAGCCAAAAAAGGGGCATTAATTCCTTGGCTTTGGAGTTACAGTCAGATAAGAGCCACCATGTGGATTCTGGGAAATGAACCAAGGTCCTCTGCAAGAACAAGTGCTCTTAACCACTGAACCACCTCTCAAGTCCCTAAATTATTTATATTTAAAAGACAGTTCAATGAAAATAATACTGGCTACATGCTACATTAAACACTTTATTTACAACTACAGTTGGTGATGTTCTGCATTTCATTTGAAATCAAAGGTAAGATAGAAAATACAACTTTAAAGAAAAAACTAAAAGCAATATGCATTTCTGTGTTGAGAAGTCACTGAGTGTATGTGAAGATAGAATGGTTACCTTGTGATTCCATCTTGATCCTTTTTGTTCTTTGTTTCCCATGTCATCCCGTCTTGCCTTTGTTTGGCTCCCCATTGTCTTCAGAGTCCTTGTTCCCCACCCTACCTTCTGTTTGCTTTTTGCTCATTGGTTAGCATTTCACACTTGATTACACATTCCCACCTTTATACCTTCTGGCTCACAACTGCACCCAACTACATTGCTGTTCTAGACTGCCAAAGTGAAGCAGCAGTTGGATTTTGTTGTTTCTGCTATGGTTGAGTGCTTTTCCCTCTTAAATATTATGTGCCAGAAGTATTCTTAAAAAACAATTTATTGATTTTTCTGTTTCCCTAGGTGAGCATCCTTGATTCAGAGGAGGTATGTGTGGAACTTCTAAAAGAGTGTACATCTGAAGGACATGTGAAAGAAGTTCTTCAGATCTCTAGTGACGGAACTATGGTAGCGTACTGATTTTATTTACTTGCAATTTTAGGTGTGACTTTAAACATTTGGCACTGAGTTCTTTTTACAATATGGGGTATTTAATCTGTATCTTTGGAATTCACAAACTGAAAAATAAAAATAATTGTAACTAGTATAAAATTAAAATTTTAGGTTAGAATACTTTATTACTTTTAGAAACTATTTTAATGTTTTCTAAATTAATGCTTAACATAGAACTTTATGTACTTTTTGGTAACAAAGGATAATACTTAATAGCATACAATTAGAAGTTTTATTTATTTTTTAATCAGATCACTGTTTATTACCCAAATGATGGACGAGGCTTTCCTCTTGCTGATAGACCACCCTTGCCTACTGACAACATCAGTAGGTACAGCTTTGACAGTTTGCCAGGTATGTATATTTTCAGGACATGGATTGAGATAATAAATTTATATGCACATAAATTTTGTATGTAAGGTTGTAAATTGTAACTACGTTGGCTTCAGTCTGACTGCTGGTCATGTTCTTGTACTTAGTGTCTGTGACGATTTGGTGTATCTTAACCACTCCACTGTCTACTGTTTGTATGTTATACTGCCACAAACCCCTTAAGTGAAAACTAGCTCTGAAGCATTAGTAACATCAGAACTATTGTTTAGTTATTGGTCTATCTAGAGTAATCAAAAATTTCAGCATGAAGTATCTAGTTTTTCACGTTTGAAATCACTGCAGATATATATAGTGTAATTGTTGGTAACTGATTACCTCCTGTGTAAGTTCCTAGAAGCTATGATTTGGAGAAATAACTACTGAATAAACACATCTTGTTTTCAAAATAACAGAGCTGTCTAACCTTACCAGAAATCTGAATGCAAATACAACTGTATGTGTAGTCAATTCTTTCTTCTATAATATTATGCGTATTTTTCTTCTTTAGAAAAATACTGGCGGAAATATCAGTATGCTTCCAGATTTATTCAGCTCGTGAGATCTAAAACTCCCAAAATCACTTATTTTACAAGATACGCTAAATGTATTTTGATGGAGAATTCTCCTGGTGCTGATTTCGAGGTTTGGTTTTATGACGGTGAGTATAATACATGTGATCCAGATTTATGGCTGTACATCCAGCAGTTCATCTGTAATGTATGAGATACAGTCCTCTTGGCTGCTTAGCTCTGCATCAGTTCACAACATAAACTGCATGAAAAGCAATATCCATATCTTCCTTGAAACCCAAATGGACGGGTTTAACAGTCTCTTTGAGCATTCTCTGCCTCTCTCCATGAAGGGTTCCCATGTGTACATCCCAGCACATAATTCCAGCTATCCCTGCTATTTTGTGTGAGTGCTATGCCTTTGTGCAGTCAGGTCAGACACATACTAAAAAGAGAAAATGATGCCTTTCCTTTGTTGGATACTTGGAGTGCCGTTTTACAAGTGATCAATAAATGATGCGAATAACTTTTCTGACAGCCATTATGTACTAGTATAATAATTCAGTATGGGAACAGTAAAAGAACTGAAAAAGGAATGGTTTTCTGCTTAATTTTCAGGAGCCAAAATACACAAAACAGAAGATTTAATTCACGTGATTGAAAAAACTGGTAAATCTTACACTTTAAAATGTGAAAGTGAAATTACCAGCTTGAAAGAGGAAATGAAAATATATATGGACCATGCTAATGAGGTATGTGCTTGTTTTTCATCCAATTATCACATGTTAAAGCTGTGAACTGCTGACAAGAGGCAATCTTCTCTGTCATAGGGTCATCGTGTCTGCTTGGCACTAGAATCTGTAATCTCAGAAGAGGAAAAGAGAAGCAGGAGCTCTTCATTCTTCCCAATAATTGTAGGAAGGTAAAAGCTTAAAATTCCTAACTATGGCTAAAATATTTAAGATAGAATTGGGTCATTTCATTATAAATGATGTTTAGAATTGCACCATGGTGACACACTCCATAATCCTGACACCTAAGAAGTAGAAGCTGGAAGAATTGGAGGCCACTGTATCTCAAAACAGCTACAAGGGCCAGTGAGATGGCTCACTGGGTAAAGTACTTGGAATGCAAGCTTTAACAACCTAAGCTTTATCCCTGAAACCCATATAAACTGAAGGCAAGAATTTACTCCAACAGTCATTCTTTAACCTCCAGACACACACACTCTGGGGCATATATGTGCCTGTATTCCCATACAATTCACACATAGTAAATAAAATTGAAATTTAAAAATTTAACTAGCCAGGTGCGGTGCTGCACACCTTTAATTTTGGCACTGGAGTGACAGAGACAAGTGGATCTCTGAGTTCAAGGCCAGCCTGCTCTACATAATGGGACCTTGTGTCAAACACATACAAGCTAAATAAATGTCTAGTTCTCTGTATATTGAAAAGCTTTAGGTAACTATAGCGGTACCTTTCTCTTTCCTTCAGAAAACCTGGTAATACTAGTTCACCTAAAGCCTTATCACCACCTCCTGTGGACCCAAGCTACTCAAAGGGAGAGCAAGCATTACCCAGCAGATTGAACATGAATAGTGCGGCATTTCCTACACAGGCACCAGTACTCAATCCTTCTGTAAGTAAATATGTATCACATGCAGCCCTTATATAAAGTGAAGGTGTGGGTTGTGGGTACAGCTCAGTTGTAGAATATATGCTTAACATGTGTCCATAGGGTTAGATCCCAGCAGCACCCAGAAAAATAAAACATCACCTACTGTCTTGGCCTCTCTGAGCTATTTTGCAATATGCCTGCTTGAATTAGCCAAAGGTCCTTGCATGTGCTATTAGCTGCTTTATGGCTCACGCTCACAACTGAGTAATTAGATTTCCGCAGTGAACTGCCATACCAGTAAAGACTATACAAATGTACAAGCTCCTCCTCTCCCTTACTGTTTGTAGACTGCTACAGCTGAAGGACTCGGCCACAAAGCCACCTCCACAGGAGCCAGTTTCTCTTCTTCGAGTCTTCCTAAATCAGCGCAGCTTTTGAAATCTGTTTTTGTGAAAAATGTTGGTTGGGCTACACAGGTAAGACATTTCTGAGAAAGATGATTTCCTCGCTGTAGACATTTTGACTTTTTCTTTGATTAAATTATTACCCAATAATATATTTTAACAACTTCTCTTTTCCAGGAATCTTTTAAGTACTTTTTTTTATTGGATATAGTCCTAAAAGTTTGGCTTTTTTTTTTAATTGGCATATATCAGAAAGCTTCTGCTGTTGATAGCAGGTTGCCTACAGTGTGAATGATGTCATAAGTGTTGTGCAGAGTAGTGAATGAAGTCTAGGATATTTGAAATTGCAGAAACGAAATCAACATTAAATTGAAATTTGCAAAATTGTATGTCAGTGTATATTACATTGTGTATGTTATCAGAAGGTTTGAAGTGTGGAAATTTTGGAGTATTTTTACTTAACAATTAAGTAAAAATTCACTCTACTTCATGGGTTTGTTGACATTTGTTGTATACCACCTGCTGTGTGGTCCTGTGTTTGTTTCCCAAATGGTAAAACTTATCCTAGTTTGCCTTTTAAAGACACTAAAATTATAGTTTTTTTATGATGAATTGATTTGCATAGTTCTGCAATGTGTGTAACTGTAGACTGATGTGAATACAGGACTGTTTTGGTCAGGTGGCCATACTGTCTTCACCTATACCACATGCCTTTCCATTTGTAGTAGGAAACTTTCAGTAGCTAAGAGATCAAATAGGGGAGCTTTTGTCACTCAGTCCTATCTTGGGGAAAATGCTATATGGAGAAAACAACTACATAAATAACCCAGTGGCTATTTGAGAGAAACCAAATTTATTGAGTCATTTTAATATTATGGTACCTTAGCCACTAGAGGAATAACCTGAAGAGAAAAAAGGAAAATAGTATTTTCAGTGCTTAAAATAATTACAAACCCAAATTTGTAGTTATTGGAGACAGTTGTTTTAAAAGCTGTATTGGGTCTGGGTGTATTCGCACATGCCTAGAATTCTGGTATTTAGGAGGTAAAGCAAGACTGAACTCGATGCCAGTCTGGGCTATGTAGTAAGACCCTGCCTTAAAAATGAACTGTGGAGCTAGAGAGACAGCCACATGATTAAGAGCACTTGCTGAATAAAGTTTTATTCCTACATGGCAGCTCACAACTGTCTGTAACTCCAGTTCTAGGGGATTTGATGCCCTCTTCTGCCCTCTTTCAGGTTCTGTGAGCAAGTTGCATGGACACATAACATGAATGAAAAACACCCATAGGCATGAAAATAAAATAAGTATGATGTGTGCCTTTAATTCTAGAACTCTTAAGGCAGAAGCAGGTAGATCTCTATGAGTTCAAGGCCAGCTAGTGCTAATACTGAGACTATTTCAAAAGGGGTGGGGTCGGGTATGATGGGGGAATCTAAAACAATGAATAAAACAAAAGTGTATAGAACACTTTTTAAGCTAGCCCTTAAAAACTGCAAGTTGTGCTGGGCAATGGTGGCGTATGCCTTTAATCCCAGCACTCGGGAGGCAGACCTACCTGGTCTACAGAGTGAGTTCCAGGACAGCCAGAGCTACACAGAAAAACCCTGTCTCAAAACCACCACCAACCCTACCCTAACCCTGCCCCCCCCCAAAAAAAAAAAGTTGTGTCTTCTGTATAGTCATTTTCTATGCTTCTTGCTTTTCTAGCTAACTAGCGGAGCTGTGTGGGTTCAGTTTAATGATGGGTCACAGCTAGTTGTCCAAGCAGGAGTATCTTCCATCAGTTACACATCACCAGATGGTCAGACAACTAGGTAAGTTTTTACAGCACTGGGTGGGAGTCAGTGCTTGCTCTCATTTTCCTTTCTCTATACTTTGGAATAAGTGGCTTGATAAGCTTAGTGTTTTGACAGTTCTTATTTACACTATTCATAATTAACTCCAAGTGGTAGGATTTCTTTGAATTTCATTGAATAACCCTATTCAATGTATATATAGATTATTTACTTAATAGAACATGGAGGGGCCAGGTATGGTAGTGCATACCTTTAATTCCAGCACCTAGGAGACAGAGACAGGTGGGTCTCTTGTGAGCTCAAAGCCAGCCACATCTACATAAAGACTTCTCGACTAGCCTGAGGCTACACGGTGAGACTCTGTCTCAAAAAACAAACACAAAAGGACATGGAGGGCTGGGGAGATGGCTCAGTTGCTAAAGTAGTTGCTTTGCAAGCAGGACTTTAGTTCAGAGCCCCAGCCACCCATGAAAAAGGCAAGGCAGAATGCACCCTGGGGACAAGCTGATTCTTGGCTCACAGGCCACCCAATCTAGTCAAATAGGTAAGCCTCAGTTTCAGTGAGAAACCTTGTCTCAAAGTGATTGAGATAGACATCTAACATTGACCTCGGGCTGGATGTGGTGCTGGCTGTGCACAGACCATCAATCAGCAGGAGTTAGAGACTATCCTTGGCTACATAGCAACCAACCTGGGTTATATGAGACCCCTCAAAGAAGTCTAAATTAACTAAATAAACTTGGTTGTTTTTTCCAAATAAAAGTTATATCACAGGCTGGAAAGATGACTCAGCAGTTAAGAGCACTGCCTGTTCTTCCAGAGGTCCTGAGTTCAATTCCCAGCAACCACATGGTGGTTTACAACCATCTGTGGTAAGATCTGGCCTGCAGGCAATCTTTAAAAAAAAAAAAAAAAAAAAAAAAGAGTTTTTAAGACTTGGTTTTTATTGTTGTTGTTGTTGTTTTATGATAGGTATTGAACCTTGGGCCTTGTGAATGCTTTGCAAGCCCTCTAACTGAACTGTACTACCCAGTATTAACTTATTTTTTAAGGCAAGCCACTAGTCCTCATATACAATATATAAGTGCTATCTCTGAATATTCAACTAATCACAGATCAAAAATATTTATTAAAAAAAAGTACTATGCTTGTACTGAGTATATATACTTATGAAACAAAACAAGTGTTCTGTTTTTGAAAGAAACAAACTGCATAACTTCAGTTGATTTTTGGAATTCTAGCAAGTGTATTATTTTCTTATCTCTTGTCTTTAAATGAGAAATGTGCTTTTGAGTGTTCTCTTAAGGTCTAAGGATTGAAGTTGTTTGTTTTTCTGCTTCTTTTAGGTATGGAGAAAATGAAAAATTACCAGAATACATCAAACAGAAATTACAGTGTCTTTCGTCCATCCTTCTGATGTTTTCTAGTCCAACTCCTAGTTTTCACTAATTAAAGTCCTTTCAGATGTCTATATTTAATAAATGACTTTGTTTGGCTTTCAAGTAAAGTGAGGTTTTTTTTAATTTACTATAACTTCAGAAAGCCTTTCTATTAAACAGAATTTTAATCTGTATCATAAAAAATATATGCTAAGAAAACAAAACAGAATACAATTTTCATTACCAAATACAGTGGTCATGAAATAAACTAGGACATCTGATTTTTCTCCAAGTACATAATACCCCACTCAGACTTTGTGCTCATGTTTGTACTGCACTAAACTTTGTGTGCTGTGTTTGTTTCTGTTGTTTCTGTACTAGTAAGACACTGAGAATCATGGACAAAACAGCCTATAGTTCTGAATGTGTAAATAATGTATATATAAGCAGTATGTAAACATGTATATTTTATATTTATTTTTGTAGCGCTTGTGTGTGATTAAATATTTCTGCAAATGCATTTTATAAAATAAACACATTGGTAAGTTTACTTTTTATTTGGTTAAATACTTGTTTTAAAATAGGTTGATCACTCTTAAATTTTGTTTGCTATTTAAAAAGAAACCCCCTCCCCCATATTTATTTTTTGAGACTGGGTTTTTATCGGTTTAACCCACTGATTGTCTTTTCTGTCTTCTCTCACTCCCATCTTCCCTCTGCTGGGCGTTCCTTCATAGCCACAGGAGAGATGAGGTTACTGGGCAGACAAGACATGGGACCTGAAGGGGACTTGGGGTGACAAATAGAGTGGCTGATAGGCAGTCGGAGAAAACATCTGTCTGTGCAGAGGGAGGCTATTAACCTGCACAGGCCCCTCTGGAAAGTCAACAGAAAAGAACTTCACTAGCAACTCCTACTGTGCCCTTTATAGGCACCTTTTGTAAGAAGTTTTATTTTACCCACAGTGGTCAGAAGAGGTCAGATACCCTGGGTCTGAATTACAGGCAGTTGCAAGCCACTGTGTTGGTTCCACTTTTACAGTAAGTACACTAATCCTCTGGACCAGATTAAAATGTGAAGTCTTAATCCTATAAATTAGGTGTTGGGCATCATTACTGAGGTTTATCATTTTCCTTATATTGAGATTTGATTTACTATGGTCATTTGTAAATGTATTCGTGATAATACTGTTCATATTTTCTTTGTAATTAGAAGCTTGAATTTAATGAGGACTCTATATTGAACTTATAGGACTTAACAGTCGCTATACTCCAGCCACTTTGGACCTGGTTTGAGTTCTGAAAAGCCTTCCAAAATATCTTACCTCTAGGATGTTTGCAAGTCCTGCCTTCTACCTAGAAAGTGCATTTCTTCCATCCTTTCCCACTCCAGTCATTCTCTTACACCAGGTACCAGCAAATCCTTATTTTCTAGAGGAATTTCTTCAGGGTGGGCTCCTTTTGGTCTCTGTACTTATCTTTCATCACCACTGCACAGCCAACCATAAGTATCTGTACCAGGTAATTAGTGTCCAGCGTTCCTGGGGGAATGGAAGCCTAGCAGTTACTGCTCAGAGTTCAACAAGTACATGGGAGTAGGCATGTGTTTAGGGGTTCTTAATGTGTTCTGAAAGTTGACAGATACATTATCTTTACAGTCTTGCTTTATTTGAAATGAACACTCACAATGTAAGACAGTTATAAATAAATCTTCAATAGTAAATGGTAGTCAGCATTTTCTCATTAGTATTAAACAGATACAAATAGTTTTCAAGTTTATTTTACTTTAATACAAGAAATGAGCTTGAAGAGCTTATTTTATAGAGAAGCATAATGGCTAGAGATGCTTTATGAAGTGACAGTCCATTCAAAATAAGGAAATAATCCTTTGCTAGGTTTTTAGTAGCTTCTTTACTATACACTAGTAACGGTTTTCATACCTTACAGTCTCTTTGTTCTACTCAAGGCTTCACTTGTGCTGATTTTCCCTCCTAGCCCTTTTCCTAAACCTGTCACTTCCCTCGCTTCTTTGGTGGCAAGGTGTATTAGTCTAATCTCCCAGGAAACAATGCCTCAGTAAAAGAGAAAGTGCAGTCGCTTTTGCAAGGTTATAATTACCTGAATTACAGTATTATAATTCTAGGGCTGGGAAACTTCTGTTATGTTCTTGCTGAGAACATGGTATGCTGATACAAAAGCTTCTTCATTCAGTTAACTTAAAATTATTTCCCCAAATATTTCTGCAAATCTGAGTCACTAGTGTGAATAATTCAGCACAATTAAGTAACTGGTAGTGTAACTTCTGGGCAGTTTTCCTATTCTGAAAAGTACAGCAGTCAAGAGGTAGCCTCTGAAGACACTTAGATAAGAACTATGTCTATCCATTTGAATGTATCAGGGAAGCTGTGGGAAATTACTGTGTGTTACCCAGGAACTTGGAGAGAACTCTCGTTGGGGGGGGGGGGATTACTACTTTTGTCTCCACATAGCACACAAAGGTGGAGTTTAAGATCAGAAGTGACCCAAAAGACTAAAGTCCAGTTTCTGACAACAGAAACTGATGGAAGCAAAATGCTGCCATCATTTAGTACTGATGGCTTCAGCAGATTACAGACATTCACACTCAGATTTGAAACCATGGTCACGGAATGGGAAAACACTTCTGCATGGTTTGCAGTTACTCCCGTACACATATCAGTGTTCTGTTCACACAGAGGTAGAAACTATGCAGTTTGATTGGTCACCTTTGGCCATTCTCCCTCAAATCAGTCTGAGCAGATGGGAGTGTCACAGCATTCAAAGTCCAGCTGGAGTCCTGCTGCTATGAGCGGTCTGTAGACAGGTAGCAAACAGCTGTTCCTCTCTCACTACTGAGAAAGGGCAGAAAAGGTCAAAGTTTGCGATAGAGTTTAGAGGACTTGGAAAAGTGATAATTTTAAGAATCCATTTTCTGCTAATACCATATTAAAAACATATTTGTCTTAGGTTTCCGATGTGAATTCACTAGCACTTGGAAAGATAGCCTTCTAAAGGCAGAGCCACCTTAGCTCCTAGTCCTCCTTACTCCTCAGCTGCTAGCATTATTCTTACTCATGGGTAATTTAGAAATGAGATTTTAAATTAAAATGACAAAGGTGTACTGTGCAAATTACACTGAGGGAGAGATAATGGGTTCACCCTGGGCAGAAAAGAAACTAAAGCCTAGTCTGGTGGTGGGCAGGCTAAAAGAATTTAAGGCTGTTTTATTTCATTAGGAAGCTGAATAATAATCATTTTTGTTTTAAAATTTTTTTTAAAAACTGTTTCCTTCTGCTCTGGCTGATTAAAACAGAACCTTCCTCCAGTTCCACTGCATAGTCCCATTGTTTGAGAGAGCTCCAGTTCACACTGGGTGCAGCTTCACATCCTCTGTTGAGTTCATGACCTCCAGTAAGGTAGAAGAAAGGTAATTCATTTTGATAAGATTATGACCCAGAATGTTTTTGCACATCTTACCATTCATTAGCTAAGTTACTCAACACATGGTTTGCTACTCAAGGCTGAGTTAGAGATGGTTGGCAGCAAGCATCCAGCCGAGACTGCTAGCTTATTCCTGGATCCTCCCATATCTGACAGAAAAGGCAACGAGTCTTCTGTAAACGGCTCCCATGAGTGAGATGGTGAGCACCACTATTCCACACACGAGGCTGAATGCCCATCGTGGGCCCAAGTAAGTGTATACGTGGCTGATGAACACAGGCCCGAGAATCCGTGCTGCACTTCCGGAAGCAGATAACCAGCCCATGTACATACCCTGTAAAGGGGTAAGGTAGAGGACAACAGATTGATTCAGGATTAGTTCTTTTAAAATAAAAACAGTAAGCTGAGCACTTTAATCCCAGCACTCAGGAGGTAGAGGCAGATGGATCTCTGTAAGTTCAAGGCAGCCTGGTCTACAAAGTGAGTTCTAAGACAGCCAGGGCTGTTACACAGAGAAATCCTATCTTGAAAACAAAACAAAAAAAAAAAAAAAAAACATGATCTGAAAGAGTTTTAGGACAGTTAGAAAAACCATGTTTCAAAAATCCAAAATCAAAAAGAACAAAAACTGACCTGAGCTGGAAGATGACTCAATGATTTGGTAGTGTTTGCCTTATAAATTCAAATACCTGCGTTCAATCCCCAGAACTTAATTTAAAAGCTGGGCATCTGGGGCATGGGGGGGTTGGGGGGACCTGAGTAAATATGATCAAAATGCAGTATGTGAAATTCTCAATAATAAAGAAATGGGGCATGGTTACAGGTGCATGGAATCCTAGAATTGAGAAGTTAAAGACAAGCAGAACCCTTGGGTTCCCCAGGCAGCCAACCAGCCTAGCCTACATATATACTGAGTTCTGGGCCAAGGAGTGTTGGTACTAAAGGCCTGGCTGTGCATTTAGTCTCAGAGAGAATGTGTGTGTCTGGGTCAAGGAGTGCTGGTACTGAAGGCATGAATCACCATGCCTGACTGTTCATTTAGTCTCAAAGAGGAAGTGTGTGTGTGTGTCCCTTGCAGCTGGAGTCACAGGTCACATAGGCCTCCTGACCTGGGTGCTAGGACCTAAACCTCAGTTCTCTGGGACAGCAGTAAGCACTCATGACTGCTTAGCCATGTTTCCATCCCCTTAGTTTGCTTTTTAAAGATGATCTTACAGTATAGTCTAGATTTGCCTAAGAGTCACCCAGTAGCCTTGACTGGCCTCAAATTCAAGATCTTCCTGTTCCTGCCTCAGAAATGCTGAAATGCTGAGATTATAGTCATGTGCCACCACAGCCATCTCAGTTTAATTTTATTTTTTTATTTTGTTTTTAGTATTTAGAGACAGGGTTTCTCTGTGTAGCCCTAGCTGTCCTGGAACTAGCTCTGTAGACCAGGCTGGCCTTAAACTCACAGAGATCGCCTGCCTCTGCTACCCAAGTGCTGGGATTAAAGGCGTGTACTACCATCGCTTAATTCTTAAAGATTAAGATAATTTGTGGCCATTTATATAACTGCCATTAAAAACAAAAGTTAGAAACATATAGAAAGTAAGTAAACAATAATATGATTATGAATAAGTGATGCTATATATATAAAATGAAATAGTGTCTCACTGAAAGTAACTCTGAAGAATCCATGACATACTCCTTAAACTGCATATACTCATTTACATAGTAACAGAGAAGGGACTAGAAATGGATCCTGACTTTATTAAAATATTAGTAATTATGACCTCTTTGAAGCTACTATTCATATTGTATCTACATATTTTTGATTTATATAATGAATACAGAAATTACTTGTTGTGTTGTTATTTGTGCCAGAGACCAAACCTAGAGTGTCAGGCATTCCAGGGTAAGAGCTCTACCACTAAGCTGTACTTCTAGACTACAAATTTTTTGTGTGTTATTTGGGACTGAGTCTTACTATATAGCCTGGCTGTCCTGGACCTCACTGTGTCAACCAGGCTGGGCATGAACCTGCAGTGATCCTCCTGCCTCAGCTGCTTGGGTGCTGAGATTACAGGTGTGTATGACCACACCCAGCTCAGTCCTGACATTCTTATTTAAAAATTAATTTTGGACCAAGGCTTTAGCTCAGTGGCAGAGCACTAGCCTAGCATGTGCAAAGCCTAGGATCCAATCCTAGCACCACAAAACAAACAGTTAAACTACATAGAGGTAGGTCTAAGTATAGCTCAGCAAGGTCCTGGGTTTAATCTCCAGCACAACACAGAAACGGAAGTAGACATAGCTGCCAAAACTGTTTAAGACCATTGTGTTTTCATCTCTGTAACAGCCTATATCCAATCTGACTGCCAATTTTGGTTTTCTCCTATCTACTTTAAGAATGAGTAGAAGAAATTTAAAGTTCAGAGATTTTTTTTCATGAAAGTATTCTGAGTTCATGATTATTGAATCCAAGACATCTGAGTTCTGACTTAGCAAGTTTGTGTTTTATCAGATAAATATTACCACACATTACAAAAATTTTGAGTGATGGAATCAGAGGTAGAACCTAAAGCTCAAGCCTGCACAGTAAACAAGTGAGCTCCAGCTCCAGAGCCTAAAAAATCCACCTCTCCTGCAAAATTAGCCTTTTGTTTTGTTTTCTTTTTTCATCTGAAATGCTAAATCAGATTTTAAAGTCTGCTAAGCCAGACTTATGTAGGAACAGAACTATAGAAAAGGAGATGTGGGAACTACAGTTTACATGGCTGCAGGGCTGAGTTACCTGAGGTTTGGGTCCTAGAACTTTTGAATATAGTGTATAGGACATGACATTGCAAGCTGGATAGCCTACTCCAACTAGCACAGCAGCTGTCAGGAACTGGGCCAGATGGATCACCGGGGTATACAGGCACCAAGCTTGTTCAATTGGGCACCCAGTTGGCTGTTGACTGTGATCTTCTCTCAGAGAATTCCAAAGGTCAATGATAATTTCCCCAAATGTAGTATTAGGGATTGAGCTGTTGTGTAAATCTGAAAAATAAAGTTAAGATAAGGTATCATCCGCTACTACTAAAGAATGGCAGGGGCTGGTGCTACAGAGTTAAAGTCATCATACCTTCCCACTGTACTTTGGGAAACTGATTTCCCCAGGGTAACAAGATAAAGAAGCCGACCCATACAACCACGAGTCCTCCCAGGAGAAGAGCACGCTCATCAATCCTGTTGAACAGAAACTCTGATTTTGAAATGAATATGAATTCACAGTTCCATTACCATAACTAAAAAAATTTAAGTAAAATTGTTATACAATTCATTATATTTATCAATTAATGCAATGCTAAATCGAATCCCCCACTGAAAGCACCTAGGACCATACATGGCAGTGTACACCTGTAGCTAGCACCTAGGTTCAGGGCAGGAACCATAGGAAGGGAGTTCAAGGCTAGCCTGGGCTACATAGTGAGCCCCTGTCTCAGGAAAAAAAAAAAGGCTCCTCTAATAAATTGCTGATTTCAGATTAGGGGGCTGAACTCAAAATGGTGAATATATTTGTCTTTCCCTACAGAAAGTAGAGCTTGTCAGTAACTATTATAGCAGAGACTCAGAGCCAGTGGGAAAAATAACCATGCCTACACATGCCTATGCTCATTTTCAACCAATATTTGAAGAATATTAAACCATTAAAGCCATTCACCAGCTAATAAGCTGTGCTAACCCTCTATGGCAGGCTGATATATATATCTCAGTGGTAGAGGCCTTGCCTAGCATGTGTGATCCCCTGGTTCAATCCCAGCACCACAGAGAGAAGTAAAGCAGTGGGAGAATTCAATTCATACAAGATGGAGACCTAAGCCTATAATCCCAATGCATGGGAGGTGGAGGAAGCCAGGGTACATGAGACCCTGACTCCAAAACACACACAGAAAATCTATGTAAGTTCAATTTGTTCCTTGAGACATAGTTTCAATATGTAGCAGGATCCGCTACATATGTACTCATGGTCCGCTTGTCTCAGCCATCAGTGTAGAGGCTTTAATAACCAGAATTTTCCAAACTTAATCATTCAATCTCCGAAGACAATGTTATATGCCAGTCCGGGGGTGGCGCATGCCTTTAATCCCAGCACTTGGGAGGCAGAGGCAGGCAGATCTCTGAGTTTGAGGCCAACCTGGTCTACAGAGCTAGTTCCAGGAAAGCTAGGGCTATGACACAGAGAAACCCTGTCTTAAAAAAACAGTGTTTTATGAAATACACTTTTAGTAATATATACATTAAAACACAATATATAACAATAGTGTACAGTTATTTGGTAAGGCATTTTACTTTACCAAAGTGATGCCATAAAATATAAAAATACTTGCTGGGCAGTGATGGTGCACGCCTTTAATCCCAGCACTCGGGAGGCAGAGGCAGGCAGATCTCTGTGAGTTCGAGGCCAGCCTGGTATACAAGAGCTAGTTCCAGGGCAGGCTCTAAAGCTACAGAGAAACCCTGTCTCGAAAAACCAAAGAAAAAAATTAAATGTGGAAAAAAAAAAGAAAAACCAAAGAAAAAATATATAAAAATACCATGCATTCTCAGTAAAGTTTTTATCTTTTTGCAAATTTTCAAGAACTATAATACAGCCAGGTATGGTGGTATATGCTTTTATTCCCTGCACTCAGGAGGGTGACTGACCTATGAATTCCAGGCTAGCCAGATCTATGTAGTGAGCTCCAGGCTAGCCAAGCTACATAGTAAGACTGCTTTAACAACAAAAGCTGTAACACATGAGAAAATGTGCTAGCACATTCATTTATATTAACACTGTTTCGTGTTTCTTTTTTCAAACAAAGATATGAAATAAAACTAAAAGGATATAACTTACTTTTTGGAAAGTAATTTAACTGCCATGAAAACAGCAACTGCCTCAACTCCAAGAGCAGCGAGAATTATTCCGTCATAGAGCACAGCCTGCTCCTGGGTCCAGGCGTACATGTCCATTGTTAATGGAGTGAGGATTCTAAGAAGAGAAAGTCAGGCTTATTCACTTAAATGACAGTTGTTACTAATAATTAAATATAAACATTTATAATAATACCTTCAAGAATATACAACGCTTTTCATTTCAGTTTACATAAGGAGCACAGTCACAGTGAGGAAGGTTTGCAAAGAGGAGACACCATAAGTCAGTTACAGTCCCACCCTCCAGCAACTATTCACGGTTACACTGTGGTTGAAATTGATCCCTTCTCTTGGTGGAACTGTGAGTTTTGGGGGTGAGACTCTATGACTAGCCTCCCTTTGGGGAGTCACATCTACAAAGAGGCCACTATTCCCCTGTAAAGAGCCTCTACAAAAGTAAACTTTTATGTTGACATCATTTTCAAAATCAGAAATTTATTTCAGTTTTGCTGGAAGTGCACTTTTTAGACACTTTGCCCTCGTTTTAAAGTGTGTATGTTCCAGCAATGTCAGACTGTCATGTTATTAGTGCCTACTTATCCGAGCCTAGGGGATTCTTCCTTCCATCAGGACTTTATATGTTTCTTCCCTCCCTATGAATACCTCTGCTTTTATATGCCTGTCTACTTCCTTGCCAAGTCTATTCCTATAGTCTACCATTTTCTGTTGGCTGACAACAAAACAGTTTATTTTTAAATGCTGTATTAAAAAGAATAATAGTATCTGAGACATTGAAACAGATGAGCTGATATAGAAAACAGATGCATGTTTTCTCTAAGGGCTAAACGGTTAACATGTGCCCTAGCACTTCCTCCTGGGTACAGACCCAAGGGCTGAAGACCAGAATTCCAGCAGACACTTGCACAGCAGTGTCACTCAGCATAGCTACATGGAGCCACAAAGTGGACAGGTGAGCGGGCAGCCAACTGCCATAGGAAGTTAGGCAAGTCTGATATACCACAACAAGAACCCTGAAACCTCACACTCAATGAAATGAGGCATGCATAAAAGCAAAATACTGCATGATGCAACTTATGAGACAGACCATCAGACTGGTGAAAGACATGGGGAAGAACTGAGAGGAGGGTGTGCAGCCTGTTTGGGATGATGATGAGGTTGTTCTCATGATTCACAAGGTTGCAACAATACTTAATGCCATTGTATTCAACTTTTCCAAAACAGTTAAAGGGTCTGGAGAGATGGCTTGCAATTAACAGCACTGGCTGCTCTTGCAGAGGACCCGGGTTTGATTCCTATCACTACACGATGGTTTCAGGGACCCAACTCCCCCTTCTGACCTCTACTGGCACCAGGCACACACGTGGTGCACATACATTTCATGCAGGCACAACACCCATAACACATTTTAAAAAATAAATCTAAAACTTAAAAAAAAAAATTGAAATGCTGGGCCCAGCTGTAGAGATCTGTAAGCCAATCACAGGAGGTCGAAACTGAAGCATCATATTTTAAGCCCTGCCTGAGCTACCGAGTCAGTTTAAAGCCACTCTGGATGACTTATTGAGAACTTGTCTCAAAAAAAAAAAGTAAGCAGATTGAGAATGTACCTCAGTAGTAGAGCACTTGACCAGCATGCTTGAGATCCTAAATTTAATCCCCAATATTAGAGGAGAGAGGTTAATATGGTGAATTTTATGTAATGTGTATTTTACATTAAAAATGTTTCCTAAAATGAGTTATGACTTTCATGTGGATGAGTAATTTTGAAAATATACACACCAAGCACATCTACTGACACAAAAATGTTACAGTTATATGGAAATAAGCCAACTGGTCAAATGATGGCATTACAGCTTATGAGAGTTTTAATACATTCTTCCCCTCCCCACTTGAAAAATATGAAGTGGCTTTTTGCAGTGTGTGTGTGTGTGTATGTATAATGCATTTGCATATTATTTTCTCTTTTGAAAGAGTCATGTGATTTTTAAAAAGGATGAATGAAACCTACACAGTTGTGAATTTTATAATTATAGATCAAGGATTAAATAGAGCTAATATTGCCAGACTACGTGTTAATTATGTCATGATATAAAATCTACATACATTTATATTTAAATTGGTCATGTTGGCACATCCATTTAATGCCAGCACTTGGAAGGCAAAGACAGTCAGATCTTAAAGCCAGCCTGGTCCTTCATAGAGAGTTCCAAGACAGCCAGGTTACACAGATCCTGTCCCAAAAACCAATATGAAAAAAAAAATCCAAAAATTTTAAGAAAAAAATGTGCCTTACATAAGTTTTAAAAACAAAATCTATATACATAATTAACACTACATTACGAAACATGGATTAGTAAGTAATTGGATTTAAATAAAGACAATAAAACTTACGTTTCAAAAAGGGCAAAGATAAACAAAACCACAAAAAACAGAATATTGGTAGCCACAACAGCAACTTGATCAATACGTCCTCCAGGAATCTGAACTTCATCTGTATTTTCTATAAATAGAAAAGTAATATTATCTATATGTGTAATTTTCATATGATGATAAAGTAATATGAAATGGTTAGCTGGGTGTGGTGGCTCACATCTGTAACCCCAGCATTTGGGAGACTGAGGCTGGATGATCATAGCAAGTCTGAGGCCAGCCTGTGCCAAAGGGTTTTGGGGGAGAGAGAGGGAAGGAAAAGGAAAGAAGTAACAAGATTCAGAAAGTAAGTAGTTTTCAAATGGTATTTACATAAAGTGGACAAAGGTAGGGCAATGGTGGCCTTTAATCCCAGCACTAGGGAGGCAGAGGCAGGTGAGTTCGCCAGCCTGGTTTTTAAGGGTGGTTCCTGAACAACTAGGACTGTTATACAGAGAAACCCTGTCTCAAAAAACCAAAAAATAAATAAATAAACATAAATGTTTAATTTCTCTCTTCCCTGTTATTAAAAAAGTTATGTTAGATTTGTGCGGATGAAGGGTAGCAGGCAGACGAGAGGCGGGTGGGAATGAGTGGTCAGTATGTACTGTGTACATATATGAAACTGTCTAAGAATATACTAATTAGAAGTTATGTTAACTCTGGGCTTGGTTGGTATACACAGTTATCCCTGCACTCAGGGGGCTTAGACAACAGAATCGTGAGTTGAAAGCCAGCCTGAGCTATATAACAAGACCTATCCCAAATATAAAAAGTATTTGTATCTTTGCAGGGCAGTAGCTTTAGAGGGCAAAGCATAATTTCTCACCTTGAGCTATGCAATTAAACCCTATATTAAGTCCAGACATTCCTGACATAACTTCAAAGTTATACACACAGCCACATATCTGCTCATGCCCACTCCTTATGTTCAGTGTGAGTGATGAAAATAACACAAGAATGGACATAGACGCTGTGTGTTGGGTGGGGGTCAAAGAAGCATGGTATGGCTTTTCCTGACACAGAAAGCTTGTGTATGTTTTTGTAATGGTGTCTGCCTTTCTACCTCAGGGGAAAGGAGGTTTAGAAATGGTCAGTGTTACTTATAGGGAGTGGCTTCTGACTCTTCTCTCCAGTCACACCAGAGTACTGGCCACCTTCATCCAGATCCTTTCACAGAAGCAGGCCCCTAGCCCTTCTGACCCTTGTACTATTTGGGGTACATCTTTCTAATTTTTAGTTACTACCCCGGGCCTGTCCTGACATCTCTGAAACAAGTACAAATGATGCTCGGTCAGACTGAAATTTCCTACATAGATGGTTTTTACTGCAGGCTCTACCCAGGGCTGGCTGCTGTAAGGAATCTCAGAAAGTTATCCCAGCTGAGGAAACTGACTAAGTGTCCCAATTACAAGAATTTTAGGGCCAGGCAGTGGTGGCACACGCCTTTAATCCCAGCACTCAGGAAGCAGAGACAGGTGGGTCTCTATGAGTTCAAGGCTGACAAGGTCTACAGAGTGAGTTCCAGAACAGCCAGGGCTACAAAGACAAACTCTCAAATACACACACACACACACACACACAATAATAATAATAACAATAATAATTTTAAGGAAAGACAACAGTATATTGATTCAATTTTAAATTAAATTGATTTTTTTATATGTAATAGTGTTTTGCCTACATAAATATATATGTTTGGTGCTTGCAGAAGTCAGAAGAGAGCTTCAGATCCCCTGAAACTGGAGTTACAGAAAGTTTTGAGCCACCATGTGGGTGCTGGGAACTGAACCCAGGTCCTCTGCAAAAGCAGGAAGTGCTTTCAACTGCTGAGCCATCAATGCCACCTGCCCCCACATTTTATGTAATTAGAAATTACAATCCCACTCAAAGAAAACTTCTTTAAACTTGACCATCTTTAAATATTAAAAAATCATGTAAGTTTTTACCAGATACATATTATCAAGATATTTATTAAAATATAAAAATAATTTTTATGAAAGTATTCGGTAAAATTATACTTTGTTTTTTGTATAATTATATAAAATCACTGAGCAAGTACCATCTTGCATTTTTTCATATGGTTGAAGGCTACAATCAGTAACTAAATAACAATTAAGTAAAATATTCCTACTTACCAGATTGTGAACTTATAAATAAACGAAAGAAAGATTTAAAGTGTTACTGTGCAAGCATGAAGATCAGAGTTCAGATCCCCAGCATCCACATAAAACTCAAACGTGGTGGTGCTAACCACTGTAACCCAGCCCTGGGGGAACAGAGACAGGTGGATTCTTGGAGCTCACTAGCCAGTCATTCTATTCAAAATGGCAAGCTCCAGGTCAATGAGAGACTGTCTCAGAAAGTAAGGTGGAGAGCAAATAAGGAAAACATCTGATGCAGGACTTCTGACCTCCATGGTACCTGCACACACAAGCACACATGCAGACACCACACACCCACAAAACAATTTAAAAGATTAAAGTATACATTTGCAAGATAATAGGATGCCTACTTATCATGATTAAGGTATGGGAATTGCCGGAAGCCAGGTGTATGTAGCACAACTGGGATCCCAGCACATACAAGGCTGTGGCAGGAGATCTCAGGTTCTAGGCCAGTTTTGTCAAGCATGCCATGTTCAAGGTAAGCCTGGGCTACATTCTGAGACACTGTACTGAAAAACGGTCTTGAAACACAAAGGGCTCCTTGTTCCAGGGTTATCAGAAGCATGGCAAGGAGCATGAAGGTTTTAGGACACTGACTATTTGAAGAAGACAAGTGATTTTTAGCAATGGCTTTTAGCCTTGCCAATAATAAACACCACATAAGTGATAGGTGTGGGTTCTTTTATTAATGTAGAGCCCTTTCACCTTTCACCCAGTCACCTACTGTATTGTACTTAGAGGCAAAAGCCATATAAATACAAAGTGAACAGAGTCAGAATTTAAATGGAGCTACACAGGTTAACAGTTACCTTCTCGAAAATTCACACTCTTACATTGCCGTCCTGAGTCATCCACACGATGCTCTCTTAAAAAGAAAAGCATAAATATTAATAAGACCTTAATTCAGAAGCATGTTTTTTTTAATTTATTATTTTATGTTTATGAATGCTGTATCTGCATGAATGAATTTAAGACAGAAGAGGGCACCAGATCTCAATATGGATGGTTGTAAGCCACCATATGGCTTCTAGGAATTGAACTCAAAACCTCTGGAGGAGTAGCTAGTGCTCTTAACCACTAAGCGCTGAGTCTGTTAACCGCTGAAACATCTTTCCAGTCCCAGAATCAGTTTTCTTATTATTGGCACCCTATCTTTTCCACAGTCCAACACAATTTCTTTTATTGGCTTCTGAGAAATAAGAGTTATTAATTACTAATAAATACAATAAATATATGTAAAAAAATCTTTTTTTTTTGTCAATTCCGGGCATGAAGCGTAGGGCCTCACGCATGCTAGACAAGCGTGCCCCAAAGCCTTGAGCTGGACGTCCAGTGTGAGCACTGGTGAGAAAGGCCCAGCACTGTTGTCCAGGCTGGTCTCAAACACCTGGGTTGAAGTAACCCCCCACCTCATTCTCCTGATTAGGAAGACTACATATCATATAAAACTGTCTCAAAATTTATCTAGAAGCATACATGATTTACCTTAGTACATATTTGAGGTTTTCAATGTTTTAAAAATTATAAGTGGCTTTGGAAAAATGAATGAAGCTCTCTAAAAAATATAACATAAAAACATTAGGTTTGGTAGCATACACCTATATTCCCAACACTTCAGAGACTAAGGCAGGAGAATCCTGAATTCTCAGGCAGCCTTGGCTACACAGTAAGACTTTTTCTAAAGCTAAAGTAAAATAAATAAATAAATAAAAAGTAATGATACTAGTTTTAGTAAATGAAATATCATTTTTTTCTTTCTTTTCTTCTTTTGGTTTTTCGAGACAGGGTCTCTCTGTGTATCCTTGGCTGTTCTGGAACTCACTCTGTAGACCAGGCTGATCTCAAACTCACAGAGATCCGCCTGCCTCTGCCTCCCGAGTGCTGGGATTAAAGGCGTGCACCATGACCACCAGGGGAAATACCATTTCTGTACTTAGAATCTTATCGTTAGTAAATGAGGAATAGACTTTTGTAATCTGTGTTCATTCCTCATCCGTCTTATTACCACAGTTACCAGTATAACACGCTTTAGCTGATCAAAAACTATATAGACAGCAAAACACAAAGGCTTCACAGGGTCAAGCTTCACAGCCCAGGTCTATAATCTCAGTCCTCGAGGCTGAGGCAGGAGGACGACAAATTGAAGGCCTGCCTGGTACGCATAGCACCTAGGCAACTTAACAGGACCCTCTATCAAAATAAAAAGTAAAAATTTAAAAGGGCTGGAGAGGGTATTCAGTAGCTAAGAACACTTCCTGCTCTTGCTGATGACCCAGGTTTCGTTCCTGGCATCCAACTGTGTGTAATTCCAGTTCCAGGGGACTCAATTCTTCCTTTTGGTTCTTGAGCACAATGCATGCATGTGGTCCATATACATACATATAGGCAAAACACTTTAAAAGCACAAAAATAAATCTTTACAAAGGAGGCTAGGGGTCTGGAATATACACAGTAAAGATCAATACCCAGTGCTACAAATACAAAAAGACTTCATAGGGATAATTATCCTTCAGTAGTAAGAAAGCTTGTTAACTTTTAGAATTTACAAACATATCTTATTGCTTCCATGTAGTTACCTTAATATAAAGAGAATCAGAATAATGTTTAGAATTCCCAGGAAGGCGCCAAGTAAAACTGGTGCTGTGTACATGTTGATCTGCAGCTTAACAGGGTCCCACGTTACACCATTTTCTCCAATGAGTGCAAAGCAAGTCTGAAAAACTAATAAAGTATTATGTGTACAAGTAAGTTTTGATATGAGAAGCATAAGCTAAAAACTAAAAATGTGTACTACAGAACTGTTAGGGTCTATATGAAGTCACCATGTGTATTAAGGAATCTCAACTGGAGTGAGAAAATTGGCTCTTTGGTTGGTAAAGACAATTTATTCTTTTATTGTATAATCCATAGCTATACATATGTGTGTGTATATATATATTCAAACATATTAGTATATTGATGGATATGTAGTATTAAATTTTCATGCAGGATGGAATAAATAGGAAAAACACCTAAGAAGGCCCTCAGGAGACAGTGTTAAAATGATGAGACATAGATGTGTACATTCACAAAGATTACATCATTTGATCAATCGACTCAGCATCACTTCCTCTTGATCCTTTTTATTAGCATATACTAATTTTACATAATAATAGGATTTACTATAACATTTTCATAGATCTATAGTGTGTTCTTATCATATTTACCACCCACTTAGTGTCTTTTAACAGGGGAGGAAGAGTGCTAGGGACTGGGGCCTTCAGCCTGCTAAGTATCCACCCTACCACTGAGCTACACTCTAAACCCCAGTATCTACTTTCTTATAAAACAAAAAAATGAAAGAAAACTACTCTATAGAAGTTAATCTACACAATTTATTCAATAAATAAATGATAGATTTTAATAATTACATTGATGGGGGGACAGGAGGGCTTACACCTGCCATGGTGCACCTGTGAAGGTTAGAGAACAACTTTTAATGTCTCCTTTCACAAAGTGGTCTCCAGGGATCAAACTCAGTCCACCACACTTGGCAGTCGTCACAAAAGACCCACTGAGTAATCTTGTTGGTTAAATTAGTTAGAAATTTAACCAACTTTATTACAAGAAAGAAAACATAACAGTTTCAAGTAAAATATTTTGAGTATTTCTGTGTATGTGGTACTTTAATATTAAGTCTGCAGTAAAAATTGTATGGAACAGTTCAAATCCTGGTTGAGAGGATTTTCCATGGGCCCTGTCAGTAACTGAGATCTAACTTCAACTGAGAACAAAAAACAGATGCTGCCCTTACAACAGCACTGGGTACAAAGCACCCAGAAAAATGTCAGCTCTAAGCCCGGACTCCCCACCTTCTCTGGTGACTCTGGACAGACTCGCTATACTGTGGGATCCTCATCTGTAAAATGAGGCAAGCAGCATTCAACTAAGAGCTTTGGTGTCAAGGAAAAACGGTCTAGCAATACTAGTGTATTAAAAACAGTAATGTCCCTCCCTGATAAGGCTATCGTTCATTGGTGGAGTGCTGCCTCGTATGCATGAAGCCTTGAGTTCAGTCTTCAGTATCACACACACACACACACACACACACACACACACACACACACACAGTCTGAGGGAATTACTGTTTTATTTTTATGATTTTCAGTTAACACATGAAATGTTTTCCATTATGTTTTTATGCATAAACATCATGTACTTTGCTCATGTTAACCCCCTTACTTCCCTTGCTCCTTTCCTCCCTCCCTTCTAAAGTTTCTCTCCTTTTCCCTTTGGCCACAAAACTTCATACATAGGTTGTATTTAAATTTGAACCTCAAAGGTTTTCCCGACTCAAATCTAAGGAGTTAAATAAAGACGGCCTACCTGGACCCAGAATAAAGCCCAAGGCTTGGCATGTGCTCGTATTGGCCATGGCACTTGTCCTCTCCTGGAGGGAAGTAGCACCAGCAATGTACGATCGCACAACAGCCACATTTCCTAAAGAGACCGTGACAAGTAAAGGAATCATCCGTCAGCCATAATACTCACCTGCCTGGCTTGACACAGAGCAAGAAATACTGATAAATACCATGGTCACTTGTTCCTCTGTGCCATAGTACAAAGCGTGTAAGATTTTCATGGAATAAACATGTAACTAAAAGAACTAAGTATTTTCACTGATACAAAAACTGTGCAGCTAGGATGAGTGGTGCACACCTGTAATCCCAACAACTGGGAGACAGAGGCCAGGCTAGGCCACATAGTGAGTTCTAAGCCAGCCTAAGGTAAATAGTGAGACTCTGTCTCAAAACCAACCAACACAACAAAACAAGAATCAAAATAAAACAAGCCCACCCATATGAGTAAAAACACAGTCTTAGATAATTTTAAAATGGCATTATAATACCAATATTTTCTCATCAAAAAAAGACACCGCGCATTAGCAACAGAGTGCTATGCTATAAGGAACTATGTTACAGACGGCATGCATAGACATGGAATAATGGAAGACAGAAACAGAAAGAGTACACTAAGAATGTAACTAAACAATTTTGGGCTGGAAAGGACACAGTGGTTAAGCATTCATACTGCCCTGGGCTCAGTTCCTTGCACCCACAGCAGACAGCTCACAAGCACCTGTAGCTCCAGCCCCAGGGGATCCAATGCTGTCCTCTGGCCTCTAAGGACACCTCTCTCACATGCAGATATCTACAGAGGCACATGCATATACACAATAAAATAAAGGTTTTTTAATTATTAAACACTTATTTTATAGTAGAGACTCTACTAAGAACCACAGAATATTTAAAAAATATCATTTACTGCTTCTAATGCAAAAGCTTGCTATAGCTGATGAGAAAAGATGGAACCAGTGCAGCAGGGTGAGCAAAGCCCAGAAACAGTCAGAAAAGGGTCCACTGGGGCAAGAAGCTCGAGAGGACTGCACACTAGATAAAGCGCTCAGTGTGTGTCTTGAAGGTGAAGACTGATGGAAATCAAAGAAAGGACCTTTAGGTAACAGGAGGATCATGAGCAAAGGCAAATGACAGAAAGACATCTGCCTGTTCTTAAGATGTCTATGGGATGTGAGACACAGGGGAGCCACGGCTATGAACAGCAGGAAGAATATGACATACACACACATGTAATTACCTGCTCCAAATCCCACCAATCCACGAGCAATCAACATGTAGTATTTGTTATGAGAAGCTGGCACGTGGACATATGCATATAGGCAGTTGGCTGCCACCGAAATAAAGATGGAGACGATAAGAGGTTCTTTTCTTGGCCTATAATTAGACCATAAACCAAATAGAGGTGAAGCTACCATTTGGCCAAGACTAAATGAAGCAATAACCCAGCCCAAAAAGCTTGCATCGGCTGTCTGATCAATCTGCAGAGAAAAGTAAATGCTTTAAGAATTCTTGCACGACAACAGTCTTCAGCTTCTGGCAGCTACAGACATTCCAAGCCAGACTTTAGACCACTGGGAACATGACTTCTACATCAGTTAGAAAACTATATATGCAGGCTGTATTCCAGAGTAGCTGAACCTTTGGGGGTTAGTATATCTGTGGAGAACTCCTGGAACATGTTAATAACCGTGGGGGAGTTCATTACTGCACATTCAATATCATAGCACTGTATGGTAAGTACTAACGACACAGAGATGAAGTGGAGTCATCCCTTGGTGTCCTCACAACTGACTCAGGACTCCCAAGAACACCAGAATGAGTGCACACAAGCCCTTCATACAGAACATTTGCATAGCAACTTTGCATACCTTCTACAGGTGTAAGTCATCTCTGATCACGTATAATACCTACTACAATGTATATTCTGTAAAGATAGATGCCACACAGTACAGCTGAGGGAGTAATAACAAGAAAAATAGTACAGGTGATTTAAAAAATATTTCAAACCACAGTAACTTGAATTTTTGGACTCAAAACCCAAAGAGAAAGACCAACAGAAACCCTGTCCCAGACTGGGTGATGACAATCAGAGCTTCCAGAGGACATGAGAGGAGCAGAGGCTGGCAGGGTGAATACCAGCAGGAGGAGGAAGGGAAGCAGCACAGGAAGCGAGGAAAGGAGCTGGAAAGGAGCTGGAAAGGTGACTGCAGAGCCCGGGTTACTGAAGACGGTATGTCTAACTCACTGCTGCCGACTTATCTGCTACAGGTCAAAGCCTGACACAGCTGGATCTCTGGAAAAGCAGTAAGCAAGGAGGGAGCTGATAAAGATACAGAGAGTTCAAGACTAAGTAATCAGAGTTAAGACAAAAGCTGGTACAAAGGAGAGGACAGTGTAAGCCCTGACATCCACACATGAACGACAGAAAGTGAACTGAACAGAGACTGTTTTCTGGTCATTGTTCTAGGACAGAGCAGATTCACAACTACATAATGCTGGCATTGTCCTAGGCATCATAGGTAATCTAGAGATGATTACAGTATGCAGGAGAATGTGCACATATTACATGCAAATACATCACTTTATTTAATGGACTTGCACATCCAAACATTTTGGTATATTCTGAGGGGTCCTGAAAACCAATCTCACAGGAATATCAAGAGACAGCCTTATTTCCTGTCCTTTTCATAAAGTTCTCCTGAAAACCCAAATGAGTTCCACAGGAAACTCTTGAAGTTAGTCCTCGGAAATATCACCTGTACATTTTGAGAAATCACTTTGTCTGCTTGAGCTGCTTTCACAAGGGAGGTAGTGATGGATGTGAACATGGCTGGGTAAGAAGGTAAGCACACCTTCTGCCTGCCTCTCTCCTGGAATGAGTCTATTCTTGGCATAGTACCCTTTCTGCTGTAACTGTTTTCATTTGGACAATAAAGCATATGACAAAATTACACCTCCCTTGAGGAACAATTATTTTAAGTTATTCTGGGACAGATCAAACTACAGAATATTAAGGACACTCTAGCCAATGCTTAACAACACTAGAGTTGCCTCTATTACTTAAAAGAACAGACTTAAATGTACAAACCTTTTGAAGATATGGCCAGATTGACATTATCACAATAGAAAAACCTGCAAAGAGGCAGAAATGTTTACTCGTATTATAATGATTTAATCACTATTACAAGTATAGCTTTTGGAAATATAACACAGATTTTAAAATATTCTAAGCCTGAAAAGTTACACACACAAATGCTTAATTTATCAAGCAGTGAAATCTTAATTCTCAGAAGGATAATAAACTCTAATGTAAACTAGAAACACAAGGTAATCATAGTCCTGACTCTGCACGATACAGCAAGAACAAAGGATCTGCCATTTTCTCTCTGTATCTCTTGCCGTAAGTGGAAACTACTGAACGCTTTCGCACCTTCACGGCAGACATACGTGGAGGAAAGGCCACACTGACAGGGAAGTGCAAGTCTCTGTGCTGTCTAAAAGGGTGATCCACTGCAGGAAAGATGAGGAAGGGGAGCACCATCTCAGGGGAGGTAATATGAACTGAGATACTTGAAGATGGCCACACTATAAAAGCAAATTCCTGGTTTCTGATAGGTTCCCCACTTGAGAACTACAATAGAAAACTCTTGCACTATGGTCAGTGTTATCTTTTTTCACTTATCTGTAGCGATGGGGATCAAACCCAGGGCCTCCTGCACTTGAGATAAGTACTACTATAACACCCAGTCACAACCCAGCCCTATTTCTTCAATCTAAATGTTAGGCAAATCCAGGCAGAAATTATGGAAAGTCTATTTTTAAATGTTTAGCTTTACTGCTGGGTGTAGGGGCCCATCTCTATAATCTCAGCACTCCAGAGGCTGAGGCAGGGGGATCAAGTTTCAAACCAACTTGAAACATTGATTTACATAAGAAAAATGTATTGAGATATGATTCGTGTACCAAATGATCCACCCCTTTAAAGTATCCAATTCATGTAAGGGGGTAGGAGAGAGCAACAGGAGGACAACTATACTCAAAATGCACTGGGGCTGGGAAGATGGGCACACCTTTAATCCTAGTACTTGGGAGACAGGCAGGCAGATCTCGGTGGCCAGCCTAGTCTACAGAGAAAGTTTCAGGACAGCCATGGGCTACACAGAAAAATCCTTTCTTAAAAAAAACAAAAATGAATAGATAAGTAAATAATCTTTTTTTTAGATTTATTTATTTATTATGTATACAGTGTTCTGTCTGCATGTATACCTGCAGAAGAGGGCGCCAGATCTCATTACAGATGGTTGTGAGCCACCATGTGGTTGCTGGGAATTGAACTCAGGACCTCTAGAAGAACACCCAGTGCTCTTAACCTCTGAGCCATCTCTCCAGCCTGTAAATAATCTTAAAACTAGCACAAAGCCAAAGCATTTTACTCTGAACTGTAGAAGTGGGTGTAACTTCCAGCACTTACCCACACTGCTGAGAAACATAGTGAGGTAGAGAATCCTAATAGATCTCCATCTACTCTTGTAATGCTCTTGGGTTTCTACCATGTCCCATTCTCTAGGTGGGAAGAAGAAGAGGGTTTACAGATTGAGTGTTCGTAATCTCAAAACTCCAAATCCAAAATGTTACAGTAATTGAGTGTGGGATTCTACCATCGACCTCACTCAGTGAATTACAGCAAAAACGCACATGCAATCATGCAATCATAATGATACTCTATACCATCTCCTTCAAAGATCCAAGACATGGAAAGTCCCAAGCATTTCAGAAAATGCACAAGGGCTGACTTCCTGATTATTAGGGGCAGGTACTTATGCATTAATAATTTTACTCTGTTTTCTATAAAGAGTTACATAACAGACATAATTTATTAATACTGACTCCTCTGAATAAGCATTTTAAATTTCACTGGATTGTAAGATTGTATTAATGCACCATTTGGAAGACACAAGACACCTTTAAGAAGTAAAACATTGAGCCAGGCGATGGTGGCACACACCTTTAATCCCAGCACTCAGGAGGCAGAGGCAGGTGAGTTCGAGGCCAGCCTGGTCTACAGAGCAACATTGTTTAGTCTTATGTTTACATGGTGCGCATGTGGAGGCCTGATAGCAGACAGCCTGATAGCATTGCTATCTAGGTTGCTCAGGAGTCCATTTCTGACTTCTGATGTTGGAAGTGGGCCATCATACCCACCTGACATGTACATGAGTTTCTGGGGATCCAAACTCTAGTCCTCAGCAAGCATTTTAACCTCTGAGCCATTTCCCAAGCTGTACTTCTCTATTGCTAAATGCAATAGAATTTTTTTTTTTTTTTGGTTATTCGAGACAGGGTTTCTTTGTTGCTTTGGAGCCTGACCTAGAACTCACTTGGTAAACCAGGCTGGCCTCGAACTCACAGAGATCTGCCTGTCTCTGCCTCCTGAGTGCTGGGATTAAAGGTGTGCGCCACCGCCACCCGGCACAATAGAATTCTGTTTATCTTATAGGATGATTGAATAAATTTTCTTAAGGAAAGTTACATAAACTAGTTATAAGAAATACATCTCCCACAAATGGGATATATTAAAAACTAATTACTGTCACGTTTGGTAAGATGGGAAAAGGTTCCTGCCTGATGACCTGAATTCCCTCCCTAGAACCTACATGGTGGAGAGAACGGACTTCCCCAAATTGCTGACCAACCTCTACTGGGATATCATGGCACACGTGTCTGCACACACACACATGAATGAATAAGTACAGTAAAGATAAAGTTTTTTCAATAATTACTTTTATTTTTCCTACTTGATGACGGCTGTTCTGACTGGAATGATGTCACCTAAGACAGCCCCAGTGGGAAGCTTCCTGGAGCTTTGCTATCAGGACTAAGAGTAAATATATCAATTGACATCCTATCACTGTTAGGTGATACCTGAGTGTCTATGCTCATTAAGTAATCACAAAGGTACCAGAGTTGGCAAATTTACCTTGTGTGAGCACTACTCTTTCCAAATCAAGACATACTTAACAGACAGAATGCTTACTTATTCTCCAAGATTTCTTTAGGAGAAAGGGCTTGGTTGATTTGTTGTTGTTGCTGCTGTGGACACAGACTCTAAATCCTCCTGCTTCAGTAAAGTTCTGTACCACAGTATCTGTGGTCCAAAGCATTTTATAAAATAGACCCTGATGCTGTCAAATTTATCACCAGTGAAGAGCTTTCTTTTTTCAAATGTGCTGTGTTTATAAATGAGAACAGGAGGAAGAGAAACGTGTTTTAGATCTACTATTTGCCAAGGATATTCATTACTGATATTATGTATTTCATTTTGTACATTTACTCATTATCTCATTTATTATGTGTATGGGTTTGAGTGCTGCGACATGCATGAGGATAAAGTGGGAGTCGGCTCTCTCTATCAAAGTTAAGGTCATCAGGCTCAGAAGCACCCACACCCATTGGGCCATCTCTCCAGGCCCCACTACTCAGACATTTTAAGTGCTGAAAAACAGCACATATAATATTCTGACCTACACAGAGACATTTTAATTGTGATATCAAACACCTGAAAAATAGTAGAACTCAAGATGCCTGTATTAAAAAATCAACATATCAGCTGGGCAGTGGTGGCGCACGCCTTTAACCCCAGCACTCGGGAGGCAGAGGCAGGCGGATCTCTGTGAGTCTGAGGCCAGCCTGGTCTACAAGAGCTAGTTCCAGGACAGCTAGTACTGTTACACAGAGAAACCCTGTCTCTAAAAAAAAAAAGAAATCAATATATCTGAATTAAATGTATACCATTGAGGTTAACTACACACTGGGAAAAGCATACATTATTGAATCCCAGAGTATGGTCTCTCATATCAATTTAATACATGGTTAGTGTTATACTTTTAGTGACCCATTGTTATTCTCTGAAGATTAGAAATTAAACACATTATCACTTTATAAGAAGTATCAGGACAATCTACACTTTCAAACAATTATTTACCACAGATTCAACGCAATGCCCATCAAAATCCCAACAAAATTCTTCAAAGACCTCGAAAGAACAATACTCAACTTCATTTGGAAAAGCAAAAAACCCAGGATAGCCAAAACAATCCTGGGCAACAAAAGAACATCTGGAGGCATCACAATCCCTGACTTCAAACTCTACTACAGAGCTACAGTACTGAAAACAGCCTGGTA
>PVIU01001858.1:0-65668 GCA_004026605.1 Ondatra zibethicus | reverse complement strand
AAATATCAAATGGAAAAAAGAAAGCAGATTCAACAAGTGGTGCTGGCATAACTGGATATCAACATGTAGACAAATGAAAGTAGACCCCTATCTATCACCATGTACAAAACTCAAGTACAAATGGATCAAAGACCTCAACTTAAAGCCAGCCACACTGAACTTTATAGAAGAGAAAGTGGGAAGTACGCTTAAACACATTGGCACAGGAAACCACTTCCTAAATAGAACCCCAGCAGCACAGACACTGAGAGAAACAATTAATAAATGGGACCTCCTGAAACTGAAAAGCTTCTGTAAAGCAAAGGACACGGTCAACAAGATAAAATGACAGCCTACAGAATGGGAAAAAATCTTCACTAACCCCACATCAGACAGAAGGTCTTATCTCCAAAATATACAAGGAACTCAAGAAATTCAACAACAAAAGAACACATAATGCAATAAAAAAATGGAGCACAGACCTAAACAGAGAACTCTCAACAGAGGAATCTAAAATGGCTGAAAGACACTTCAGGAAATGTTCAACATCCCTAGTCATCAAAGAAATGCAAATCAAAACAACTCTGAGATTCCATCTTACACCTGTAAGAATGGCCAAGATCAAAAACACTGATGACAACTTATGCTGGAGAGGCTATGGAGAAAAGGGAACAACACTTCTGCACTGCTGGTGGGAATACAAGCTAGTACAACCCCTTTGGATGTCAGTTCATTGTGGCGATTTCTCAGAAAATTAGGAAACAACCTTCCTGAAGATCCACTAATACCACTTTTAGGTATATATCCAAAGGATGCTCCATCATGCCACAAGGACATGTGCTCAACTATGTTCATAGCAGCTTTATTTGTCATAGCCAGAACCTAGAAACAATCTAAATGCCCCTCGATCGAAGAATGGATAAAAAAAATGTGGTACATTTACACAATGGAGTACTACATAGCAGAAAAAAATAACGACAGCCTGAATTTTGCAGGAAAATGGATGGAACTAGAAAGCATTATTTTGAGTGAGGTAACACAAACACAGAAAGACAATTATCACATGTACTCACTCATAGGTGGTTTTTAAACATAAGGCAAAAGAAAACCATCTTACAAACCACAATCCCAGAGAATTTAGACAACAATACGGACACTAAGAGGGACCTACATATATATAATCTACGTGGGAAGTAAAAAGTATAAAAAGACAAGATCTCCTGAATAAATTGGGAGCATGGGGACCTTGGGGGAGGGTTGAAGGAGGGAGGGGAGTGGCAGGGAGGGGAGCAGAGAAAAATGTAGGGCTCAATAAATACCATGGGAAAAAAATATAATTATTTCCCTAAGCTCTTTCTCAGCTGAGGAACTGAGAAGTAAATCACTTTTGTGAAGAAAGACAATAAAACTGTTTAAGTAACTCCAGTTAAAGGGGAAAAAAAAAGAACTTTCCTAGCCAGAAGGCAGTTACATGTTCAAGGCCAACCTTGGCTATGTAGTGAATATAGGGCAACCTAGGCTATAGAGTGAGGACGTGTCTCAAAAAGAAAACAAAACACATTTCCTTGCCAAGCCTGTAATCCCAGCACTCAACAAACTGAGGCAAAACATGTTGTGGTGGTTTAAGCCTCAACGGTTTAGCACTAGGCAGGAGGATCAGGAGTCCAAGGTCATTTTGGGCTACATAGTAACTTCAAGGCCATCCTGGGCTCCAAGACACTCTGAAAAAGAAATGGGGAAGATGCTGAAAAGATGTCAAGTTCAACATCAGCCCGGGATATATAGCAAGACTCTGCCTCAAATTTTTTTAAGACATTTTTTTCACTTTTTAAATTTGCTTTTGATTTTATGCATGGATGCCTTGCTTGCATGCATGTCTGTGCACTACACCAAATACTTGCAGTGCCCATGGAGGCCAGAGGAGGGTGACAGATCCCATGGAAACAGTTACAGATGGTTATGAGTTGCCATATGGATGCTAGGAACCAAACCTGGATCTTCTGCAAGAATAACAAGTGCTCATAACTGCTAATCTCTCCAGCCCTTAATTATCTCCTTTAAATGTTATCTCTTAAAAATTGAAGGGATGAGAAAATTTAAAGTTAGGATTTAATGACTACCTTCTATATAATGGATGAAACAAAAATGCTCAAATTTTGGTTGAAGGGCTATTTGAGGACAGGATAACCCCCATTGTCTAAACTCTAATCGCAGAAAAAGAAATGGACATTTATAATGAAAGTTGTAGTGTCCATTCTTCTAACAAATGATGAAGTCTGGCATTCCCCATCATGGGGCCTGGCAGTCTGCACTTCTGATGGAATATATTAGCATTTCTCAATATTGCTTATGTGACAGTCTTGTGATCAAGAAAAAGGTCATGAATCCAAATTGTGAGAGCCTCAGGAACATGGACCTAAACTAGAGTCAGCTGTGACATGAGCAGAGGTATGTCCAGGAACAGTTCATTTTGTTTTGTTTTGACACAGTCTCTATATAGTCCTGGCTGTCCTAGAATTCCGTGTAGACCAGGCTGGCCTCGGACTTGCAGAGATTCACCTGCCTCTGCCTCCTGAGTGCTGGTACAGTTCTAAGTTAAAGAATTTAAAACAGAATAGACCAACATAGGAATAGTGATTGTCTTGTGTACATAGAGTGTGAATGTGTATGTTTACTATATTATTGGGACAACTACAGAAATAAGGAATACAGAGTATAAATTGTATAATACTCTTGAACTGGTGTTTCTAGTTATACAAAAGTGATGAAGTTGTGTAAGAGGCAGGCTTTGAAAACGTGCTTGGGCCAGGCGGTGGTGGCGCACACCTTTAATCCCAGCACTCGGGAGGCAGAGGCAGGCGGATCTCTGTGAGTTCGAGGCCAGCCTGGTCTACAAGAGCTAGTTCCAGGACAGACTCCAAAGCTACAGATAAACCCTGTCTCAAAAAACCAAAAAAAAAAAAAAAAAAAGAAAGAAAGAAAGCAAGAAAGCGTGCTTGGAATAATACGCACTGTTATGTCTGAAACTTACTTTAGTTTGGCAAAAAGTGTGTATAAAAAGACATTTTATTGGTGTGGAAAAGACTAAATGAAAAGGTATTAGGCATTCACTATACTGTTACCTCAACTTTTCCATGTATTTCTTTCTTTCTGTTTTTGTTTTGTTTTGTTTTGTTTTTTGTTTTTTTGGGACAGGGTTTCTCAGTAGCTATGGAGCCTGTCCTGGAACTAGTTGTGTAGACCAGGCTGACCTCACACTCACAGAGATCTGCCTGCCTCTGCCTCCCGAGTGCTGGAATTAAAGGTCTGCGCCACCACCACCCAGCTTCTACATTTCTTGTATCTTTTTAATTTTGATAACACAAACAAGTCAGATGGCTGAGACTACTTTTTACAGACTTCTGCTTTACCAGGGTATAAGAAGAAATACTATAGCTGGGCATGGTGGCACACACTTTTAATCCGAGCACTCAGGAAACAGAGGCAGGAAGATTTCTGAGTTTGAGGCCAGCCTGGTCTACAGAGCAAGTTCCAGGCCTGCCAGGGCTACATAGTGAGATCCTGTCTAAATAAACAAGCAAAAAAAAGAAAAGCTGTACTTAACTTCCAAGGGGATCTGTTTAACTTTTCCTTTCTGTCTACTATCAGTGCTACATTCTGGCATTAACTTTCTAACTGGAATTCTCTTCCAAGTAAAACTGCAGTGGTCTAACATTTCCAGAGCCACATCTCCCAATGACAGAATGTTTAACAAACATGTGACTTAAAATCCAGGAAGACTACACAATACACTGGTGTGAACTGAGCACTTAGGTAAAACTGAACAGGAATAGGAAAAAGTGCTACATTCTAGATTCAGTGTATTTTCAGTGCTACATTCTAGATTCAGTGTATTTTCAGTGCTACATTGTAGATTCAGTGTATTTTCAGCACGGAAGTGGGGGCACAGCAGCACTGTACTCGCGAAAGAACAGCTCTGGACTCGACTACAGAACAGCCAGACTCAGGGCTGGAGGGAAAGCAGGAAGACCCTAAGTTCAAGACCCACCTCTACCACAAAGTAATTTATAAGCCAGCCAGCCTGAGCTCCATAATGAGAACTTGTTTGAAAGAAGCAAAAAGAAGGGCTGAGGAGATGGCTCAGTGGTTAAGAGCATTGCCTGCTCCTCCAAAGGTCCTGAGTTCAATTCCCAGCAACCACATGGTGGCTCACAGCCATCTGTAATGAGGTCTGGTGCCCTCTTCTGGCCTGCAGGCATACAGACAGAATATTGTTTACATAATAAATAAATATTTTTTAAAAAAAGAAGTAAAAAGAAGAAGTTGCGGGGGAGAGGTGCAGGCAATGTAAGAACAGATAGTGCAGTAAAGCTGCAACAAGGATCGGAAGCTCCTGTAGCATTTCAGGAAACTCTAAGGTAGGGCTAGCAAACTATAACCAGCAGGCCTAATCGAAACACCACCTGTCTGTAGCTTGAGAGCGAATACTAAGTTTTGCAAGTGAATATTTGTTACCAGTTTGATGACAGAACACTAACTTCAAAGTCAAAATTCTTTCATCAATAGACCAACCTACCTCATTTATTATGATTTGTGGATTTTCTCTTGTTGACTAAGTATCTACGCTATCTATCCCTGACTTTGTCTTTAGGCATGAACAAACCTAAGCTATCTACTAATGGAGCCACTTACAGAAAGTGTGCCAACCCCTACTTTCTTAAATGAAACTCATAAAGTAGGTCAGATGGAAGAACTAGACACTCAAAAAAAAAGGACCTAAGCCAATTAAATCAGTAGATCATAATTGGTTGATCTTGTTAGGTAGGAAGGGCTGTTAGCTAGCTAAATTGAAGTTTGTGCACTAAAGTAAAAGAAGCAAAACCTGTCAGTCATAACGAGGGAATCAAATTATGACTTTTGCAAACTGTGGACAGTGGCCAGATAAGGCGGGTCAACAGAATGCAGGGTCTGCTGTAATAGAGGCAGTTTATGTTTATTATATAAATAATATTATTTGTATATATAATGTATACACACACACACACACAGAGGAAAATCGAAAGTGGAGAAGAAAACGAAGTAGCTCTCATGCAGGAACTCCTGTAACAGGACTCAGACAGGAGCCTGAAGGCAATGTGAAGCTGCTGTGACCTCCGACCCCTAAGTGAAGCATCCCCTTCCCTGGCTGCCTGGGTACCCCAGTTCCCCAAGTCCAAAGCTCAGCACTATTCCCAAGTAAACGCGACTACCCGGGAGCCTGTCCGGAGCGGCTGCGGGGCGCCAGCCGGGCCGACGCATGCGCGGCCGGGTCTGGGGCCAGGGCGGTGGACACGCAGGACCGAGCCCGTCCCACCCCACCTGCTCACCTGCTTCCGGGGGAACCGGGGCCCAGGAGAGGCTCCCGCTCGGCCTCGCTTCCCGGGCTCGCCATAATGACAGCCCGCACTAGGCGGCGCGCCAACTCTCGCGACACCTGCTCCTCCTCCTCGGCCTGAGCTGTCAAACACCGCCGCGACTGCGCGTGCGCGCCGACGGGCCGGAAGCGGACCGGCGGGCTAGGGGAAGTGGGAGGCCAGGGCCTCGCGGGAGCCGGAGGCGGTCGGCAGTGGTGGTCATGGTGATGGAGGCAGGAAGGGGCGGGACGAGGCCGGAACCGCCCTCTCGGGGCGTGTCCTGAGGGAGCCCCGCCCCGCGCTCGTCCTCCTTGCCCGCCGGGCTGGCAGCGAGCCGGCTGCTGGGTACCTCGGAAGATCTGTTCTTGGCTGTCCGAACTGAGGCGAAAGTCCGGTCCCTAGAGCGCCCTAGAGCGCGGAGAGCGGCGGTGCCAGGCGCCTCGGCGGAATCCCCTTCAAGTGTACGTCTGCAGTGGCCCGTAAGTAGCAGCCGGTGCGCTCCTGGCTTCTGCTGCGTACGTGCCGGGCAGCATGAGCGCAGCCGGGTCCTGGTCCTAGGGAAGGCGTTGGCGGCCCCTGCCCTCCTCCCCTGATGGCCCGTGGCTCCTCACCTGAGGGGTCTGAGGAACCGGACTGAGGTGGCAGCCAGCTGCTGCTGCGTCGCTGGCTCCCAGCCCCTCGAGCCTCAGCTTCGCCAAAACCCCTTCAACAGAGCCTGCTTAGCTCCAACCGGCTGCTCTCACCATCAGAAGCACGCATATTCACCAGATGCTGTTTACTTCCTGCCATGGGACTTGTCGGCTAATAGGTGCCAGAAATCATTGCGTGTCACAGCGTTTTTGCTAGCTCTAGATAACATTGTCATGTGATTTCACTGGATCACCTCTATCCTAGGAGATGTGTAAAGCAGACACATTTCTACTTTACCGCGACCTGAGCTCGAGATAAGTTACCTGGAATGTCGGTGGGGAGGTGACAGAGTTGGGACCCAGTCTCAGTTGTTTTCATTAGTATGAGCGCTCAGCGTTTGTCCTGCCTCATATGAGCTCTCTGTTGTGTGGGGTTGCCATCACCCCACCTCTGGTCGTTCGTTTGTCATCATCTCGTGTATAGCCAATCAGGCCAATCCCACTAGAGAACGACTAAATTTGAAAAGTGTCTTCTGTTAATTGTCTTCCGAACCCAGCTCTGGTTATTAGCTCGTTCTTAGTCTTGCGATTCCTTTATAGTAACAAAAACATGCAGCTTCTTCTGATTGGTCACAAGAGTATAGACGGGTAGAAAATGAAGCATTTTCCAACCATGGTACTGCTTCCTGAGTTACGGTTATCTTTTCTAATCCCGAGGCTGACACAATTTGTGGCGCATATATAGCAGAAGAAGAAAATGTTAACTAGCCTTCCACCAAGCAGAGTGTGGTGTGTGTGTTGAAGGAATGCTTACTCAGTTCCCTCATGTCATCCCTACAATAAGGAGGAGAGGGATTGGTTGTCTCGAGTAGACAAAAGCGAAAGGCAGAGGGAATAGGTAAATTGCTGAGGGTTGCGCTACTAACCAACAATGGCTTAACTTCAAGAAACAGAGCTCCTCTGACGGCAAAACCTGTGCTGTTTCCCGCCAGGTTTCCTGTAAACAGAACACCAATAAGACTGTCTTCCCATATTTCTTAATATCAAAACAAGCATTCAGTGTTTGTTCAATTGAAATAATTTGTTGCTATGTATTAGTCCAAGTGTAGTTTCCCTCTTTGAGGTTGAGGCGGCTCACTCAAGGTCACACAGCTAGTGGAGGAACCAGCTCTTTCCACTACCGCCTCCAAGTGATGACTTCAGACCACAGAAACCCATGCAGTGAGTGTATAAACAACTCCCGAAATTGACTCCTGTTTCTCAGTAGCAGTCAGAGCAAACATGGGGAGGACAACTGTGGTTTTTTTTTTTAAATACTCCACCAAAAAGAGAAGCAAAATTTTAAGAGATTAAATAAATCCCATGCTGAATGTGTTACTCAAAGATGTGGGACTTGTTGGGTATTCTCTTTTCCCTCTGTTTCTTTTTTGGTGATGCTAGAGATTGAACTAAGCCTTACAAATGCTCTATAGGAAAGCTATCAACCGAGCTATTTCCCCAAACCCTTGCTGGGTTTTCTTGAATGATTGTTTAGAATAGATAGTTACCTCCCTGCCAAATACAGTGTAAGAGTAAAAGTGCTTAAATTGGTTGCCAAAAAGTAGTGGATTTTAATAGCGTTGACATTTTTGTGATTTGAAAGTATGAAACGAGGGCGCTGAGAGATGAGTCTGAGGTTAAAAAGCACTTGTTGCTCTTGCAGAGGATCAAAATTCGATCCCCAGAACACACATGGTAACTAACATTCAGTTCTACGGTATCTGATACCCTCTCCAGACCTCAACAGGCACCAGGCACATACATGGTACATATACATACATGCAGGCACTGATACATATAAAATAAATTTAAAAAATATGAAATGAAAATTAAGTCTCTTGTGGGAGGACAAAAAGGAAGTTATTGTATATGGTAGATTGAAAATTACATTTTTAATTTTTATTTTTGTGCAAATTGGGCACATGTGAGAACGTCGGAAGACAGTTTGCAGAAAAGGGTTTCTCTAGGAAGAAAAAGTAATGTTTGTTTAAATACTTAGATTTCAGAGTAGTAGGAGATTGAAAAGTATTAGATGGAGTAACATTAATAGATGTGAGTGCCGCGTTAGCAATAAAACTCATTTCTAGGAAAGACATTTCATTCCTTGGCACTGTGATCATACTTCTATTTTTGTTCCACTTTGTTTTTCTCCTTCCTACTTGCTGTTTAAAAATGTCAGTGGCAGATGGGTCGCTTTCCATTTGCTTGGTACTTACTTCAAAAGTGGCTGCTGCTTCTGCAGGATCTCACTGCCCTCTCGCTTGACCTGAGGACTTTTAGTACCTGGAACAGTTCCAGATGGCGTTTCTTTGTGGTAAATTGGTGTCTTTATCCCAACCTAGAAAACTCATGGCTCTGGAGATCCTGAGCAGAGCCAGCCCTGCCTAGGAAGCTCTGGCTTTAGACACTGACTCGGGGATAAGAACACTTTCGACACAAGCGGGAGGATCTGAGTTCAAGTCTCCAATGCTTCTGAGAAAGGCTGGGCATTGCTGCCTTTCTCAAAACCGCGATAACCGTTTGTCTATAACCACTATCACTGTTTGAGTGATGGAAACAAAGATTGCTAAGGCTTGCTGGCTGCCAGCCCTAGCTCTGGGTTCAGTGAGCAACCTGCTGTCAAGGCAGAGTGATATAGAGGAACAGCCAATGTCCTCTGGCCACTGCATCTCCACTGGCATGGGACCCTGCACACACACACACACACACACACACACACACACACACGCAGTACACCATACACACATGTACACACTCACACATACACACAATCACACACATACATCAAAAGAGAAAAGAACTATCATTTAGAGATTCAGAAAAGCCTTTATTTTATATTGTTTGGGACTGAAATGGAATTTAAGAAGACCTGCATAATACCAGATTTCAGAACCAAATACATAATAAACTCTGTGTGTGTGTGTGTGTGGTCTATTACATAGGAAAGCAAAATGATTTGGGAAACTTTTCTAGTGTGGGTTGAAAAGGACTAAACAATTTGCTATATAATGAATATTGTTCATTACAAAATACTTGAAAGTTTGTCATTAGGTGACACATGCAGAAATTAATGTAATTTTTTAAAATGCTTTGGGCATGTTGGGGCATGTTGACATTTGTCTTTAATCCCAGCACTCATGGGCTAGAGAGAGATCTCTGTGGAGTTTGAGGCCAGCCTGGTCTATGTAGTGAGCTCCAGGACAGCCAGGGTTATGTAGAGAGTTTGTCTCAAAGATCAAAAAAAAATAAAATAAAAGTAAAATAGCTCTTGAATAGCATACTGTTTCTTGTTGGAGAATATTTGGTTTTGTTTGTTTATTCACTCACATGGAACTGACTTAGTGATGTATGGATATTCCAAAGGAGAAGGTTGACTCTTACATACGATACTAGAAAAAGACAGGACCTGTATTACATGTAACTGCTCTGTAGTTTAATAAATATATACAAAAATGTGAGTAATGAGTATATAAACCATTACAGAAAGATCCAAGTAGTAACATAGTTTAAATCATCCTTAGCTTCCTGTCTGTGTGACAAAATACCTAGAAAACTAACCTAAACTGGGAGGAAGTGTTTTATTTTCTATTGTTATGAAGACAGTATGACCAGAGTAACTTCTAGAAGAGTTTATTTGGGGCTTACAGTTTCTGAGGTTGAGTCAATGCCCATTGTAGTGAGAACATGACAGCAGGCAGGTGTGGTGCTGAGCAGTAGCTAAGAACTTATATCTTTATCTATAAAAATGAGGCAGAGAGGCTGGGAATGGGATAGGCTTTTGGAACCTCCAAACCCACCCCCAGTGACACCTCCCACAAGGTCTCCTAATCCTTCACGAACAGTTTCGCCAGCTAGAGTCCAGGTATTCAAGTGCATGCCCCTATAAGGAGCATTCTCGTTCAGACCACCGCGCAAAGTATATTTTGGCACATGGTTTCAGAGGCTTTAGTTGTTCATTTGACCACTTTGCTTTTAGGCCCGTGGCAAGGAAGAACATCATGACATGGAACCTGTGGCAGAGACGCTCCTTTCCAGTCATGGACTGGGAAAGAGGGAGAGAAAAGGAGGACAGAGAGAAGAGAGCGAGCCAGACTCTTGATATACCTCAAGCATATACCCAGGAACTCAACCACCTCTTAAGGGTGTACTACCACCCTATAAGCTGAGCACCAAGCGTTTAGCACATCCAGAGGACATTTCAGATCCTAACCATAACAATAACTGTTCATCACTTAGAATTGTATTTCCTTGCTGGATGGTGGTGGTGCACACCTTTAACCGCAGCACTCAGGAGGCAGAGGCAGGCAGATCTCTGTGAGTTTGACGCTAGCCTGGTCTACAGCGCGAGTTCCAGGACAGGCACCAAGCTACACAGAGAAACCCTGTCTCAAAAAACAAAACAAAAAACAAAAAGAATTGTGTTTCCTTAAACTGTACCTCCATCCCACCACATTTATCCAAAGAGCTGACCTCATTGGGAGTATGTAACATATGTAACATTGTATTTGTCTGTGCGTGTGTGCGTGCGTGTGTGCGTGTGTGCATGCGTGCACATGCTGTGGTAAGCAAGAAGATGCCAGAGGACAACTTGCAGAAGTCAGTTCTCTCCTTCCAATCATGTGGGTCCTAGAGAATCAAAGAGGTATCAGGCAAGTACTTTTACCTACTGAGCTTTCTCAGCAGCTCTTGATTTTTGTTAACTGGGTAAAGAATACACTGGCTATTCTGTTTCCAATTTAATTCACCTCTAATAGTCACAATCCATTTAGTTCAAACCCCCAAATTAAAGGTGTAGGTTCACAGATGCCACTGCCCTAGATGCGAGTCTCACTTCAGGGGTCTCCAGGCTGTCATAAAGATACCTTCTGACTTGGCTATAAGAAAAGTTAAGTTTCTTGTGGATCAATAATTTGCTAGAATGACTGACAGAACTCTGAAAAACCCTATATAGTGCTTATTTTTTAAAATTATACAGTGCTTATAATAAAGGATAGATACAACACAAAAACAGCCAAAAATGTTGAGATGTCGTGGTCTCTACAAATGGAGTCAGGGAGTATCTCCATTCAGCATCAAGATATCTGTCCAACAGAGTCCCACCAAAGCCAGTGTCTAGAGTTTGTATTGGGGTTATATTACTCAGACATGATAAACTATGTGGCCCAGTGATAGAACATAACGTGCAGTTCCCATCCTCCAAGCTGGCCTGAAGTTCAACCTTCTAATTATGTGGTTTCTCTCTCTGGTGACCTGAAACTGTTTGCCACTATGCTCACTATGAGCCACCTCAGTAGCTGACACAGGTACAACTCAGGAAGTTCTAAAGGTTGTAGGAGCAAGAACCCTGGGAGGAACTGGATCTTATAGAATCCTAGGTTTGTCTATGCTTAACATATACCCACAGCATCTCAGATACCTTTTTTTAAAAAAGATTAGGTCTTATTGGTAGCCGAGGTTGGCCTTAAACTCATGACCATCTTGCCTCAACCTATAAGTGCTAGGGTTATAGACAGCTGTCACTACATCTTGCTAAATAATTTTTTTTTTTTTGTTTGGTTGGTTGGTTGATGCTGGGAATGGCTTTATGTATGCCAGAAAAGCACCGTACTAAGATGCATCTCCACTTTATTAGATAACATGGACATTTATTCTTAAAGGAAAAATAATTTAAACCCCCGTCTGTATACTTAAATGACTTTAATAATTGTTTTAAATTAGTATATATATATATACTTATATTATTTTAATACTTCCCTTAAAGTAGAGTCTATATATAATGCAGCTAGATTACATTTAAGAAGTAATCTTCAGCCAAGCGTTGGAAGTGCACGCCTTTAATCCCAGTACTTGGAGACAGAGGCAGGTGAATCTCAGTAAGTTCAAGGCCAACCTGGTCTACAAAGCAAGTTCAGAACAGGACTGTTACACAGAGAAACTCTATCTGGGTGGGGAGGGTCAATTTTCCAGTTGCATGTGGCAGTACATGCATGTGGTTCCTGCACTTGTGAGTGGAGGTAGGTGGATCAGGAGTTCAAGGTCATCCTTGGCTACAAGATGATTTGAAATCAGCCTGATTTATATGAGATCCTGTTTCAAAAAGAAAACCATAAAAACCAATTTTTATTTACCATTTGTTTAATGACTTAAAAAAAAAGAAAGAAAACAAAGTACTAATTAACATTTTCCTTTGGAGGGGTTGGCTTTTTAAGTAAGAGTTTTAAGTGAATGGAAGAATATAAACATGATTTAAACTGTAAAGACCCAATTGGCTTATAAACAAGTGGTTGTTGCTCAGGTCTATGGAGTTTGTGGTTTTAGTAGGGTTCCCCCCCATTGGTAGAAATATGAAGATCTAATCCTGGTATTAAAGGTGGAAACCGAGACATACTCAAAGGCAGAGAAGTAACCGTTTCTTCTTCCCATGTAGCATACAGTTTCCAAGGTGGTCCTTAAGATCATTGTTTTCTGTTGCTCACAGTGTTGAGTTTGGGCAAAACCCATGATTTTTACCTTCTGACCAACAGGCAATGGAAACACTGATTGTACTCACGCACTTGCCCTCTCTGCAGAGGTGTTGGACCCCTAGGGCCCTCTCTCTCTCCACCTGGTCATGAAGAAAAGAAGTCAGTGCTGTTTCTGATTTGTATGGAGAGAGCAAAGTCAGTGTGAGATGAACTGTATGGATAGCCTCCCAGAGCTGAGCTGGTCCTCTGGTTGACAAACAACAAAATGTGAATCAATCCTATAGTTGCAAATATAGAAATTGTACCCTAGACCTAAGCCCGAAAGCAGATTCTTCTCCTTGAAGCGTCTAGATGAAAATTTCACCCAGCTGACGTTTGATTGAAGTAGTCAAGGCCCTGAAGTAGAGAACCCAGCTAGATGGGTTATTGCAAACTAATCCTGGAGGAAAAGGCAAATGAGAAGATTGAGAAGAGGCAAAGTAGACTCTGAGATGCATTCTTCAGTTCTTTCTTAAGGTCTTGGGGAAGCTGTTCCCAGTGACTTGGACCTGTAATCCCACCTCCACAGGAAGCTGAGACATAAGAATGTCAAGTTCCAGGCCAGCGAGAGCAATTTAGTGAGACCTCTCAAAATGAAAAATACCCAAAAGCCTAGGAATATAGCTCAGTGGTAGCCCTTGGCCTAGTATGAGTAGTATGAGCAAGGCCCTAGGCCCACCCTACCCTACCCCCCCAAAAAAGCAAAAATTAAAAAAAAAAAAAACAACCAGGTCTTAGTGAAGCTTTCAGGTATTTAGATTATGGCCCTTTTTGAAGAGTGTCAGACTTCTGAGTTCCAAACTAAGATAACTATAATTATAGTTTACTGGAGTAGTTGTCCAGAGGAAAAGAAAGCATCAATTTACTTGTAAAATTTTGTAAGGAGACTGTCCCCCTAAAGTAGCTGACTAGCGGGTGGTACTCCCACAACTGTCCCTGCTTTACTTTCTTCCCATGCTCAAAGTCAGATATGTTCAGTTCCTTTCCACATAGCGCTCTTCCAGCTCGACTGTTAGGGACAGATCTTAAAGATGGTTTGGGGCGGATTTTATACACAGGAAAAGGACCATTCCTGTTGACCTCCAGATGGAGAGTGTGCTGCTCTGTGGCTTGTCAAGCCCATGGAAGGACCTGTGTTAACTTGCATGGGCAGACGCCCATGGAAGCGGTTCAAATTTACAACAGGGAGGAGAGCATGAAGAGGAGGTGGAAAGCCTCTGGATTTTTCTACGATGGTGTATAGAGGCTGCTGAACCGTGGAAGTGGAGTGATACCCCTTTAGGATGCCATACCGAGCAGAAAGCCTCCAAAAAATCCTCCAGTTACTAAAACATTCTGCTTTACAAACGACACCAACTCCTCAGCTTTGCTCTTGACCTCGTTTGGTATTTGGGTGCTCTTCCGAATCTTCAGTTGTTCCTTGGCTTTTTTCATGTCCTTCTCTACGTGCTTCCAGTCAACTTTGATGTAGCCAGTATGGTTTGCGAGCTGCAGGAGAAAAAAGCCCCCTCCCACCGCTGTGGCAGCCAGCTTTCCAACTTTCTGGACTATGAAGCCAGTGCACCAGCCAGTGACGCCGCCAATCAGGAGCTGGGTTGCCACACTGTACTTCTCGCCCGCAGACTGCGTCTCCTGCCCGAAAAGTTTACGCCACCAAGGCTGGTTGTTGGCAAATTCTGTAAGATCCAATGCCTCATATGCGTCAAAGTGCCCTTGACTGGTCGTGGCCATCTCTGTGAGCTGCGAGTTGCGAGAGGACAGCCGCAAAGGGTCAGTAGGGCAGGAGATAGAGCGTGTTGCGGTTACGGTGGTAGTGGTCGTTGTCATGGCCTGCTGACTTTCCGCACGTGGGCAGATGTATCCATTCCCACGGCCGCGGCGAAAGAGGGCAGGTGGAGCATGCGCCTCAGCTTATAGGCGCAGCTACGTCACAAAGCCACCTTGGCCTTTATCAAACTGGGTGTCGTAAAGATCAGAAAAGGCTAAAACTCACTAGGTTGTCTATATTCGTTAGACTGGAAAAGTAAAGTATATTATAAATACTAGTTGGAAGATTTGGTGGGGTTTGCCAAAAAAAAAAAAAAAGGATTTCAATTGAATACTCAAGCTAAAACAAGATTTGTTACTAAGTACAACCAAGGTTTTCAAAAGTGAATTTCAAGGTATTACCACGAATGTATGTTCTATAAATTCTTTTTTTTTTTTTTTTTTATTTTCGAGACAGGGTTTCTCTGTAGCTTTTGGTTCCTGTCCTGGAACTAGCTTTTGTAGACCAGGCTGGCCTCGAACTCACAGAGATCAGCCTGCCTCTGCCTCCCAAGTGGTGGGATTAAAGGCGTGAGCCACCACTGCCCAGCAAAGGGTTTTTTGGTTTTTTTCTTATGTTTTGTTTTTCGAACAGGGTTTCTCTGCACAGTCCTGGCTGTCCTGGAACTCGCTCTGTAACCAGGCTGGCCTCGAACTCACAGAGATCTGCCTATCTCTGCATCCCAAGTGCTGGGATTAAAGACCTGTCACCACCACCTGCTTTGTTCTACACATTCAACCAGAAGCATTTTACAAGAAATTCAAATGAATGATTTCATATAAGAAGTGTTACTTCTTTACATTTAATAGCAGAGACACTCTCAAAGAAGTGAATTTATTTGGAACTATGCAAGTGATTACAACTTAGGATATGTGTACTCTAAAGAGACTGACACAAGTTAACTTTTTTCTTTTTTAAAGATTTATTTATTTATTATGTATACAATGTTCTGTGCCTGCATGTGTGCCTGAAGGCCAGAAGAGGGCGCCAGACCTCATTACAGATGATTATGAGCCACCATGTGGTTGCTGAGAACTGATCTCAGAACCTCTGGAAGTTCAGTCAGTGCTCTTAACCGCTAAGCCATCCCTGCAGAAAAGTTAAAAATTTTAAGGCAAATAGAAGTGCATATAGCTTGTTTTGAAACAAAAATCCATTGGTTACAGAGGCTTGCTGCACAATATTGTGTTGTTTACTAGGAGAGAGGGTCTTCACAGAAGTGATTCTGATTGCAGAATTGTGGTTTAGACAGTTGCAACTTCACCTAGGACTGTCTGTTACTGGAAAGATGTTCATAGAAGTAGGTTTAACGCAGAGCTCTGGGCTTGTCAGTTTTTGTGATAGCCTAAGGAGTATCTAGTATCTCATGACCAATCTAGTATTTGGTCATGAGAACTGTGAAAAAGTATGAACAACTTGCTTTGCTGGTCCAGTCCTAAGAAGAAAGTAAAGTGTCAGTTCAGTTGACTGTGTGTTAAACTGTACACTATACAAAGAAAAATGTTGGCCAGCACTCAGGAGGCAGAGTCATCCGGACCTCTGTGAGTTCAAGGCCAGCTTGGTCTACAGAGCAAGTTCCAGGACAGCTAGGGCTACACAGAGAAACCCTGTCTTGAAAAACAAAACAAACATACAAGAAAAAAGGGAGGGAGGAAGGGGAAGAGAGAAAGAGAAGATGATAAGGCTGCTAGGAGTGTTGTACACCTGAGAGAGAGAAGATGATAAGGCTGCTAGGAGTGTTGTACACCTGAAAGAGAGAGAGAGACGATGATAAGGCTGCTAGGAGTGTTGTACACCTGCAAGTCTACCATCTGTAGAGCTGAAGCAGAAGGAAGGCCACGGGTTTGAGACCAGCCCCGCTCTGCCAGCCATGGACTGCAGAGCTAGACACCATCTCAAAATAACAGAGAACAAAACAAAGCCGGGCATGGTGCTTCATACCTGTAATCCTAGAGCCTGGGAGGCAAAGACTGGGGAGGATCAGGAGTTCAGGGGTAACCTCCGTTATATAGTGAGTTGAAGACTAGCCTGTGCTACTTGAGACCCCTCCCCTAAGAAAAAAACATATGTTAAACTAAACTTGTAATATATCAAAAAATATATATAGGTAAAAGTTGTTTATTTGTTTCAAAATTTTGAAGCAATATATATTCTTTAATCGATGGAAATGTAAATTTTAAATTTGATTTAAATTTGAATCTGAATCAGGTTTGCCCATAAATCAGAACTTTAGCTTTCTTATAGTATCAGTGATTGACGGTTTCAAGCCTGTTAAGCAAGCACTCTGTCTTACATCTCAAGCCCAGAACTACACTTTTTAACTGGAAAAAGTTCATGTAGATATTAACATTTTCTTGGAAATATTTGAGAAATAAGCCAGACAGTGGCTCCAGCATTTGGGAGGCAGAGGCAGGCAGATCTCTTGAATTCAAGGCCAGCCTGGTCTACAGAGTTCCAAGATGGCCAGGGCTATATAAAGAAACCCTTGTCTCCTGTGGGGTAGGGAATGACCACACACACACACACAAATTTGAAAAATAAATAGTGTCCAATTAGAAGCACTAGTTATTATTGTTTGTTTACTGTTACAAAGAGTCAGTCTGGTGAACCTGATAAATCTTGGACATTATGCCTGAAGTTGAAATTTGACCCTCTTCTCTACTAGCTTTATGGCCTAGGATAAATAACTGTTTTCTCCGTGCCTCAGTTTCCTCTGTATAACTCAGATAATCCTTTTACGTGTGTCCATGGATAGCTTAAATGAGAACATGTGGCTGTGCTGTAATTGAAATAGAGCCTGGCTGATACCGCAGTACTATGTATGTATCATTCCTTACTCTGCTTTCCAATACAGCAGATATGTATATCAGTCCCTGTGCTCCAGATGGGAGCACTTGCCCTAGAAGGATTCTTTGTTTAGAGATGCCGTAGGCGCTGCATTTCTCTGCTTTGAATTCCAGATTTTTTCTAAATCTCCTATTGTATTTTTACAGAGACAAATTCAAGGATTTTCTCTTCAGTCTTTGATTTTACTTGGTATTCAAATAAATGGTTAGAAAGTTGATCTGCTGCCTTAATAAAGTAAAAGTATGTTGAAGTCATTTTAAATTTTACTTCTAGATGCTGTCTGGCACTCATGGGTGTAAGCAAGTTAGATATTCTATACCGGAGACTTCTCCTCACAAAACTCTTCATCAGAGGATGGGGAAGGCCAGAAGATCTCAAGAGGTAGTGTGTGTGTGTGTGTGTGTGTGTGTGTGTGTGTTTCATGAATGCTTGACTGTCTATTTTGTGTGTATGAGTTCTTGCCTACACACGTGTGTGTACCATATATGTGTCTTGTGCTTTCGGAGATCAGAAGAGATCATCAGGTCCCCTGGAAATGGAGTCGAGAATGGTTGTAACTCACCACATGGGTGCTGGGAACCAAACCTGAGCCTTCTACAAGAGCAGCAAGTGCTCTTAATTACTGAACCATCTCTCCAGCCCATAAATGGTTATTTTGAACTTATTGTTTTGATACACAGTTAAATTTTTACTTCAGTTGTAAAATATTTTCACTTCAAATCTAGATTGGCTTTAAATATTGATTTTATAAAAAGTTTTCCTTTCATCCTCTTAGTTATTTCTGTACATTTTGGCTTATAGCATCATGCCTTGGGTGCAAATTAGTTTTTTAGCATCGGTAATAACCAGCTGGGCTGGTTGAAGTTGTGTGTGATTTCCAGGCATTGACTTTCTAGAATAACCTGAATTTTCAATGGCTGTGAAACTGGAATATGCTGGCGCTCATGGAAAAACCTAAGAAAAATTATTTTCAAGATTGGCCCCTTTCATTTTGAATCTTACATGTGTTCATTACTTATGATCAATTTTCTTTCTCATATTTTTTAAGAAAAGTTTTCCAGTTTCAAAGAGAGAGAAGAAAAGGTACCCTTTTCTATCAGCGATAAAAGTTATAGTGAACATTGCCACTTAATTGATTTTGCTAATTTTAATCACTATTCATCACTCATAACAGTAAGTATAACAGTTAACATAAAAGGTGTTTTAAAAATACAAACTTTTTTTCTCCTAACAGACTCTTTGAATTCAGAAAGATGATTGGAAATCGAGAAAGGTGCCAGAATCTGGTTTCAAGCGACTATCCGGTGCACATTGATAAGGTATGCCAGCACAGACTGTGCCGAGACAGTGCTGCGGAGTTTTTATGCATATTTAAAGAAAGCTGTTCTGCCTCAGTGACATTTTAATAATTTTATTCATAAGTAATGGAGAACATATGTTTAGCATTTGCCTGAATACTCAGTATTTAGGCTGCATTTTTCTGAGTTTCATTTTGTATCCTTAGGCTCCTGAGGGTTCAATTATTCAACATTAAAGAAGAATATTAAAGAAGACTAGTAAGTATTAAAAGAAAGCAATCTACTTGGAGAATCAGCACATTAGGCATTATTTGCAAAAGTAGCTATTAGGAAATATCAGGGAACTACAATAGAATACATTACTCAGAGAATGCTAGAAAAAAATGCTCTGAACTTAGAGAAGGAGAGAATATTTTTGAAATTGTTTTGTTTCATAAGCAATCAGCTGTTTTTCTATATAATCTAAATGTGTGTGATTGAGTACTTTGAGCTTTGTAGAAGAGTGAGTTTCCCAATCCATCCCTGACCTTTGGCTGAAGTAAGTATTCTTGCATCTTTTATATATTGGATATATTTAGATTTCCTTCATCAGAAGATTTCCCCCTGGTAAAAAAGAGAAACTTATAAATGGAAACCTTCTCTACACCATAGATGTTACACATAGACTATATTTTAAATTTTTCTTTGTGATTCAAATTTTGGTGAATATTTCCATTTTTTCTGGGTTGGTTTTTTTTTCTTTAAAAAGTGTAAGCTCAAAAAAATATTTAGGCTCTTAGGCGGATTGTGGTGGCTTGCACCTTTTAATCACAGCACTCTGGAGGCAGAGGCAGGTTGATCTCAGTGAGTTTGAGGCCAACCTGATCTACAGAACGAGTTCCATGACAGCCAAGACTATACAGAGAAACCCTGTCTTGAGAGCGGAAAAAAAAGGATAGGCTTTTAGCCAGGTGTGGTGGCTTTTAGGAGTCAGAGGCAGGAGGATCTCTGTGAGTTCCAGGGCAGTTAAGGCTACACAGAGAGACCCTTATCCCTCCACCCCTCAAAAATGTATTAGTAGACTTTTCTAGGCTGAGGAGATGGCTTAATGGGTATAGTCCTCATTGCACACTCAAGAGAACCTGAGTTCAGATCCCCAGTGCCCACCCAAAAGCCAGGCGTGGAAGTTGGTGCCTTTAACACTAGCACAGGAAAACCAAAGACAGAGGAATCTTGGGGACTGCTGATCGGCTAGTCTAGTAGAAACAAACGGCAAGCTCCAGCTCAATGAGAGACTTTGTTGCCAGAAATAGAGCAGCCTGAAATGGAGGCATGTACCAGCACTAAGAAGGCAGAGGCAGGCAGATCTCTGTGAGTTCAAACCAGCCAATCTGTTTAACGAATTCTAAGACAACTAGGGCTACATCAAAAAGCAAATTATAGAAAACAAATAAGTGGAGAGCAATAAAGGAAGATATCCTATGGTGACTTCTGGTCACCCCACACACATGGGTAAGCATGCCCACAAACTTACATGGACAAAGATATACACACATAGTAAAAAAAATATATGCACAAGTTAACGTACCAAGAGTATATAGGCTTTTTAAATAAACAGAGTATGCCAAGTAAAAATCAAGTCTCTGTTTATCTCTGCTAGTCTCCACCTCCTGATCTTGTTTCTATGCTCCCAGAGAGGATAGATAATCTTTTTTTTAAAATTTATTAAACCTACTTCCCATAACTGAAATACCCCTCCAGACAGAGGTGATCACAGCCTCTTAACTTTTCAATGTGTGTACTTTTTTTTAAAGATTTATTTATTAATTATGTATATAGTGTTTTGTTTTGCCTGCATGTATGCTGCAGGCCAGAAGAGGGCACCAGTCTCCTTACAGATGGTTGTGAGCCACCACCATGTGGTTGCTGGGAATTGAACTTTAGGACGCTGGAAGAGCAGTCAGTGCTCTTAACCTCTGAGCCATCTTTCTTGAGGATAGATAATCTTAACAATTTGAGTTAAGATACATCCCACCCTCAGTGTTTAAAATTTAAATTATAATGAAGTGTCATAAAGTCTACCTTTTTAATGTAGAATGTTTTGATTTGTTACCTAAATATATAACCATTAGCTATCAATCACTTTTTTTTTTACTATTTTATTCCATAATATTATTGACCTCAAAGACACACTAACACTCTAGCTATCATTTCCCACTGTTTCTTTCCCCACATACTGGCAGTTACTAATTTGCTTTTTGTATCTATGGAGTCTCATCTCATATGTAGGACATTTCTTATAAATGGAATTATGCAATATGTGGCCTTTGGCTTTTAGAAAGTATTTTTAATTTATTTATTATTTTTATTATTTATTGTGTTGTGTACATGGTGTATGTGGGGGAGCACCCATGCTACCACACAAATGTAGATTAGTAGATTAGAGGATTACATTTACCCACTGAACCATCTCTCTTGCCCCTCTTAGTATGTTTATAAGACTCACCCATGTTGTACCATGTATCAGTCAGTATTCTTTTCTGTGACTGTATAATTTCTTATCTGCTCATAAATTCATAGACATTTGGGTTGTTTCTACTATTTGTGGGCTGGTATGAGTAATGCTACTATGAACAGTCAAGTACAAATGTCATGTGAACATTCTACACAAAGTAGTTCTGTCCAGTGTGACCAGATTCTCACCAGCACTTGTACTTTTCCCAGCATCCTAATATAAATATCTCTGTATTTGTGTCTCCCTAATATGAATGGTGTTTAACTTCTTACTATATTGGGCCAATTGTTTTCAAATTTATTTATTAACTATGTATATAGTGTTTTGTTTTGCCTGCATGTATGCTGCAGGCCAGAAGAGGGCACCAGATCTCATTACAGATGTTTGTGAGCCACCATGTGGTTGTCTGGAATTGAACTCGGGACCTATGGAAGAGCAGGCAATGCTCTTAACTGCTGAGCCATCTCTCCACTCTTCTAATTTTTTCTTACTAAACCTAGGTTCATGCTTAAAAAGGGAGGGAGGAATTCTTAGATTAAAATTTAGTACTTTACAGATTTATTTTTCCTTAAGCATTTTTTTACTCCAGTGCAGTTCCAATTAATCATCGTAGAATTTGGAGAGCTGAGGATATAGATCTGTGGACAGATAGGGTTTTTGCCTAGCTTGCACAGGCCTAGGGGATTGTAGACAAGTCTGGCCTCGAAGTCACAGAGATCTGCCTGAGTGCTGGGATTTAAAGGCTTGCTCCATGAATACCCAGCTTGCTTGTGTTTTTTTAATGGTAGGGACAAGGAATGTAGTTCCTTGGTAGAGTGCCTGCTGTGTGGAAGAGAACCCTCTTACTAATGTTAATTCTCAGACACAGTGCTGGATTTGAATAATTGAAGACACTAACATGGATGGGTTTTTTTGTTTGTTCATTTGTTTTGTTGTTGTTTTTGTTTTTAGTGCTTTGTATGTGTTAATTTCCTGCTATTTTAATTTTAACCTTTGACCTGGAATAGTTTTTTTTTTTATTTTAAAGAATAACTTCTTTTCTTTAATTATGTTCTTGAATGGAAAAAATAAAACAAAACAATGTATGGAAAAAAAAAGGAAAAGAAAGAAAGCAAACTTCTGATATAAAATAAATAACTCTTCATGGTTTTCTTTGACGTACCAAAAAAAAAAAAAAAAAGAATAACTTCTTGTCTACGGCCATACCACCCTGAATGCGCCCGATCTCGTCTGATCTTGGAAGCTAAGCAGGGTCAGGCCTGGTTAGTACTTGGATGGGAGACCGCCTGGGAATACCGGGTGCTGTAGGCTTAAAAAAAAGAATAACTTCTTGAGAAGGAAGTGTAGATAGTGAATGTTAGCCAAATTGCCTTTTTTGTTTGAATTTTTTGAGACAAGGTCTTGCTATGTAATCCAAGCTAGCTTTGAACTTGTGAGGCTCCTGCCTGAACTTCAAAACCATAGTGATTTTAAGCCTGTGTTACCATGGCTGCCTGTAAATTGCATTATTACAGATAGAAATCCCCTTTTCTCCTTACACAATGCACGAGCAGGTAGTGTGACATCGGACCACTCTGAATTCCTGGTATCAGCTTAGACTGCAACAGTTATTGCTGTTTCTAAGTTGGACTTTTGATTGCTTTTATATTGTTTAGTGCTTTGATTGTTTTTGTTTTTATAGTACCTAGAGTTGAACCCCGGATCTCCCTGCTAGCCATGTGCTCCTATACTAAGCCGTACTCCTAGTCCTGTTGAATGGTACTGAATTTCTTTAGCTTGTATTTTATTTTGAGACATTGCCTGCCAGTCTATGAATTAAATTTATTATTTCCCAACTAGACTCAAGAGTAGAAAGAAAAAAATATGGGTAAATAGAAGCTGTCTTTAAAAAGGCATGAATGATGCCTAATTCCCTGTTAGGTAAATATAAATGGAGGAGTTTGAAAGAAAAGCATGAAATATTGTAAAAAATATCAGTTATATGACATTCTTTAAATAAATATGAAACTATAAGTAGTCTTGAATAAAAATATATCCTTTGGTGGGAAAAAGCAGTGGGCTAAAAGGAAACATAGTAAGCACTGAAAAAGGTTTTGGTGCTAAGGATATAGCTCATTTCTTGTTGGTAAAAATGAGACTTAAGGGGGTTGGGGAGATGGTTCAGTGGTTAGGACCACTGACTGATCTTCTAGAGGACCTGGGTTCAATTCCCAGCACCCACATGACAGCTCACAACTGTAACTCTAAGATCTGACAATCTCACATACACATACGTACAGTCAAAACATCAATGCATGTAAAATAAAAATAAGTAAATTATAAAAAGATTAGGCTCAAGTACAAGAATTGAGAGAGAATATTAGTTTTTAGTTGAATAGAATTTTTTAATCATTAAAAAGTCCATAACAGACTGATACCTTAGTCTACTTTGCATACACCTTTGTTTTCTTTTCTTTTAGGTTGAAGAACAGTCAGATTGTAAGATCCTAGATGGACACTTTGTCTCTCCCATGGCCCACTATGTGCCTGGTATCATGCCAATTGAGTCTGTTATTGCAAGGTAAGCATCTGTTGAACAAGGGAGATTAGTGAGTTCATTCCAGCAGCGTGTGTCCAAAGGTACTGAGTACATGTAAGCACTGCTGTGCTCACAGAGTGTGGACGATGCCCTAAATGTCACACTGGGAGATGAATTACCCTCTCATGCATACTACTGACGTGGAATTAAGGTTGCACTGTACGAAGCTTAAGAAGTCAACACCGTTTTCATAGAAATCCAGGCACGCACACAGTCACATAGAAATATTTCCAAAGGATTTTAACCATGTGCCAGCTCTGCTCGTTTCAGATTTTCACTCTGAGGGTAGTGACATAGCTTGGAGGGTAAAGTCACCTCACCAGTTCCCAGGACCTAAACGGTAGAAGGAGAGAATTCCCACAATATATCCTCTGATTTCCACATATGTGCCCATACATGTACTCAACACACAATTAATAAAATTTCATTTTTAAGTGCCTTTGATGATGTGGCTGTAGAGGTGGCTTAGCAGTTAAGAGCAATGGCTGTTCTTTCAGAAGAACTGGGTTCACTTCCCAACACCCACTTGACAGCTCACAACCATATGTAACTCCAGCTCTGGAGGATCCAATGCTCTTTTCTGGCCTCTGTAGGCATTGTATGAACATAGTGTAAGACATTACTGTAGGCCAAATACTCATGCACATAAAGTGAATTTTTTTTTTTTAATTTCTGGGCTGAAGAGGTGGTTCAAAGGTTAAGAGCACTGACTGCTCTTTCACAGAACCCAGGCTTAATTTCTAGCACCAACGTGGCTACTCGAAACTAGGAGCAACTAACTACTGAAGTAACTCCCAAGTGATCTGATGCCCTCTTCTGGCCTTTGTAGTACTGTATGCATTTGATGCTCAGACATAACATATATTCAGGTAAGTAAATGCTCATACATATAAAATAAAAATCTCAAGTCAGATGTGATGGCACATGTCTTTAATCCCAGCACTCAGGAGACAGATCCAGGTAGATCTCTTTGAGTTCTAGGCCATACTGGTCTGCATAGTGAGTTCCAGTTCCAAAAGGGCTACATAGTGAGACCCTGTCTCAAAAATTAAGTAAATAAATAAATATAATTAATTAATTAAATCTCAAAAACATTTTCTGTGATTGCTTATGCACTCTGAGGTTACTGGAGTACATAAGCCACTCCTGGCTTTTATATGGTGCTGGAGTCCAAACTCAGATCTTCCCCCTGGGGCATTTTCCAGTCTCCTCCCTGCTCTCCTCCTACCCTTTGTGGGCTGAAGAGATAGTGGTTAAGAGCACTGGCTGCTCTTCTGGAGGACCCAGGTTCACTTTCCAGCATCTGCATGGCAGCTAACAACTGTCTATAACTCCAGTCCCAGGGAATGATATACCGTCACACCAATGTATATAAAATAAATTTAAAATAATTATTAAGAGAGAGAGAGAGTCGCTATGTAACCCTGGCTGTCCTGGAACTCATCATGTAGACCAGACTAGACTCAAACTCACAGAGATCTATCTGCTTCTGCTTCCCAAGTACTATGAGAGATCTATCTGCTTCTGCTTCCCAAGTACTATGATTAAGGAAATGTGCCACCACATCTGGAGAGAGAGATTATATACATAATTATAATTAATATGTATATTAATATTATTGTTAATAGATTAATTTCTGCCTCTGATGGATGGCAAACACCTCTAATCCCAGGAGGCAGAGGCAGGTCGATCTCTGTGAGTTCAAGGCCATCCTGGCCTACATGGATAGTCCAGGCCAGCTGATCTTCACAGTGAAACAAACTGTCTCAAAACAAACAAAAAAGATTTTGCTTGCAGTAACAGTGAGGAGGGATCATTCTGCAGTGGAACCGTGCTTAAGCTATGTAATTACGTTTCAATACATTTATAATGCAGTAAATTAACCTATAAAGTGATGTAAGCCTTTAATCCCAGCACTAGGGAGGCAGGAGCAGGCAGATCTCTGAGTTCATGGCCAGCCTGGTCTACAGAGCAAGTTCTAGGACAGCCAGGGCTATACAGTAAAACTCTGTCTCAAAAAACCAAAACAACAACAATAACAAAAAAGCCAAAGTAGGAACCAATATAACTTTAACTATTGTGGTTAATATTATCTCTTTACTCTAAAATATTATTATTGTAAATTTCATGCATTTTTATTTCATTTTATGTGTGGTGTTTTGCTAACGTGTGTCTGTGTCATGTGTTTTGCTAACATGTGTGTCTGTGTCATGTGTTTTGCTAACATGTGTGTCTGTGTCGTGTGTTTTGCCTGATACTCAGGAGGTGAAAGGGGAGGTGAGATGCTGGGGCTGGAATTGTCGATGTTTGTGTCTCACCTTGTGGATGCTTGGAATTGAGCTGTGTTCTTTAGGGCTCTAAACTGCTGAGCTGTCTTCCCAGACCTGGGTTTTTGGTTTTGGTTTTTTCTTTTATTAATCTCAAAATAAAATGCAAGCAGTGTTGTATAGATAAAAGAACAAGGACTTTGGCATTAAACAGTTTGAACTGAACCCTGACCCCACTACTTATTAATCCAGTGACCTTAGGACCAGATTCTTCTCTGAACCATATGTTATAAAACAGAGATGACAACACTTCATCTCTTGTGGTCGTTAGAAGAATTAAGTGACAGGAGGGATGAAAATCTTATTCAGTGCCTACAAAAGCATTAAATAAACACACAGTTCTTTAGACTATATATTAGCAATACATGGTAAAGGAATTGCTGTTTCTGCATACTGTAATTATGCTCCTTGGATCTGTGTGATGTTGTAACTTCTCAGCTTCTCTAGAAAACTGTACAGGTTAACATGACTGGAGGGAGGAAGGGGAGACTCAGTTTGAGAAATAATATGATTTCAACATTATTAAGAGTTAAAGAAATTCTTTATTTTTATGAAAAGGACAATAATAGGGAAACTACCAACTTTTAACAGTGCAATAGCATTTTTTTTAATGTTTTTAAAGAGTGTTTGAGAAACAGTCAATATTTAGTCCAGGCTAGCCTCAAAACTGTCAGGCTTCTTGCCTTAGGTTCCTAGGTGCTGGTTGGCAGTGCATTAATCTTAAAGCATCATTTATTTTGATGAATAGAAATTCCCACTGATGCACACTGACATCTGGTTTTCTGTTCTTTACCCATCTGGTTGGGCAGGGTGTTTGTAACTTACATCATTGCATTAAGGTATAACAAAATGCAAATAAGAGAAAGTCAAAAGTATTAATAATTCCAACACAAAGAGATCATTGCTATTTTACATATATCGTTATCTTTTTTCTTTGATATTCATATACAAAGCTGCTTATTTTCTTTTTGGCCTAACCAGTCAGTGAATAGATATGTTATCACGTTAATAGCTGAGTGGTATTCCCTGCTGTGGCGCTACCATAATGTTCTGATTCTCCAAGGCAAATGCTTAAATTGCATGTTTTGTCTGTTTGACCAACCTAATAGTAAACACCCTTTCATACATCTTTTACCTGACTATTTTCAGGGAATTTCTGGGGTTTCAGGGGGACATATTTATTTTTTATTTTGTTTTGTTTGAGACAAGGTCTCTCTTATGTAGCCCTAGCTGTCTTGGTACTCACTATGTAGACCAGAATGATCTTGAATCAGAGAGATCCACCTGCCTCTGCCTCATGAATGCTGGGATTAAAGGCACATACTACCATGCCTGGCACAAATTTCTGGGTTTATAAAATTGTGCAGATTTTAAACTTTTATCATATTGTCATGTAAGTAGGAAATGTTATTTACAGCCCATAAGAAGAAACTTTTGTCCTCTTGTTACTTAGTTCATTACCTGTGATTCTGTCTCTTTGACTTTGTGCTTTTATGATGGCTGATTAAAAAAAAAAAAAATCAGGCCTGACGGTGGTGGCGCACACATTTGGGAGGCAGAGGTAGGCAGATCTCTGTGAGTTCAAGGCCAGCCTGATCTACAAAGCAAGTTCTAGGACATCCAAGACTGTTACAAAGAGAAACCCTGTCTCGAAAAACAACAAAAACTGGAGCAAAAAGAGGAGCAAATGGGAGGGGAATGAGGAAAAGGTGGGGGAAGCAGGAGGAGAGGAGGGAGGGAGAACTGGCATTGATACCTAAAAAATAAATACATGAGGCAGGACTGGAGAGATGACTCAAGGTTAAGAGCCCTGGCTGCTCTTCTAGAGGACCTGGGTTCAATTCCCAGCACACACAGCTGTAACTCCAGTTCCAGGGGACCTGACACACATGGCAAAACACCAATCCACATAAAATAAAAATAAATTAAAATTTCTTTGAGAGAGAGAGAGAGAGTACTGACTACTCTTCCAGTGAACTGGAATTCAATTCCCATAACACATGGTGGCTCACAGCCATCTGTAACTCCAGTTCCAGGGGATCTGATGCCCTCTTGTGGCCTCCACAGGCACTGCGTGCATGTGGTCCTCAAACTAATCCCTATGCCTGAAATACAAATCTCAAAAGATTTCTTGAAAAATACATGAGAAAAATGAAGAGAAGGATCTCCAACATTCTTCTTTTTCCTTTCCTTACTGTTTTAAAATCGTGTTATATCGATCTGTAGAGATATTTCTAAATCAATTAGCATAAGGTTAAGCATATATACATTTTGTTTGCTTTGTTTGATCTGTTAAGACAAGGATCTAAAGTAATTTTAGCCAACCTCAAATTCCTTGTAGATGGCTCAGCAGTTAAGGGTTCTTGCTCCTCTTGCAAAGGACTGGGTTTCAGTTCACAACACCCCTACTGGGGGTTCACAGTAGCTTATAGTTTCTGCTTCTAAGTATCTGGTGTCTTCTGGCCGCCATGGGATCCCAACACAAGTAATCTTAAAAACTACAATAACCATCTTTGTGCTGGGTGTGGTGGCACACACTTTTAATGCCAGCGCTTGGAAGACAGGCAGATGGCTCTCAAGTCCCAGGCAGGCAAGGGCTATGTATTAAAATCCTGTCTTAAAACAAAACAAAACAAGAAAAGCCTCATTATGTAGTTGAGACTGACTTTGAACTTGTGATCCCGCTGGCTCCTAAGTGCTGCATTAGAGGTATGGGCCACAATTCCTGGTTTTAAAACTACAGTAGCGCCACAGCAGGGAATACCAACCAGCTATTAACATGATGACAGACTACATATTCACTGATTAGTTAAGCCAAAAAGAAAATAAGCAGCCTTGTATGTGAATACTAAGGAAAAAAGATGATGATTACATGTGCTTAACCGACCACAGATAGTATCAATAGAGGGAAGGGGGAGAAGGCATCAGATCTCTTTCTCTGTGCTGGAGTCCTTTATGAAAGCTTGTGGGGTGCCTCACCAGAGCCACATGCTGCTGCCTCAGCGCTCTCTGCCCACTCTGTCTGTACTCAGAAATCAGACAACGCAGTGACAGATTGAAAGCCTGAATTTCCAAAGAGCCATGCAGAATCAGAAAGGAATTCTAAGGGAGAGGAAAAGACACAGCTTATTTCATGTGATAGAATATATCCCTGCTAAGCCTTGCTAGCTTCCAAAACAGCACTGGGGCCAGATGTGGTGGCTCATGCCTTTAATCCCAGCTCAGGAGGCAGAGACCAGCCTGGCTTGTAGAATGAGTTCCAGGCTAGCCATGGTTACACAGAGAGATCCTATCTCAAAAACAAACAACAAACAAGAAAACATAGCAATGTTTGCTTTTGAAATACACAGTTTGAAACTCAAAAGTATTACTTTCAGTCTTTTCAACTAGTTGTTAAGGAAAGCAGTGATCCAGAGGCAGCAGTGTTAAAGGCTAACTACTGAATGAAATTTTCAGTGAGTTTTTTGGTTTTTGTTTGGTTGGTTTGGTTTTTCGAGACAGAATTTCTCTGTAACTTTGGAACTTGTCCAAGAACTAGCTCTTATAGACCAGGCTGGCCTCGAACTCACAGAGATCCACCTGCCTCTGCCTCCCGTGCTGGGATTAAAGGTGTGTGCCATCCCTGCCTGGCTGACTATTATTTGTGGTTTAATAAATAAAGTTTGCCTAAAGGTCATTGCAAAGCAGCCACACTAGTCAGCCATACAAGCCTGACAGTGGTTACTTACACCTTTAATCCCAGCAACCACACTAGTTATCCATAGAGGCAGGGTGGTGGTGGTACAGGCCTTTAATCCCAGCACTAGAGAGGAATATAAGATAGGAGGAGACAGCTCTCACACTCAGTCTCAGTCTGAGGATTTGTGGAAGTAGGATCACCATTTCAGTTTGAGGTAGTGGTAAGAGCCAGTGACTGGCTGCTTTGCTTTTCTGATGTTCAAATTGAACCCCAATATCCGTCTCTGGGTTTTTATTACTCGTGCTATGTTATCTTATCTAGGGTGTGTGTCGGGGACGGGGGTTGGTATATGGATCCACATGTGGGTGGTAGCGGTAGGTTCACCTCCCATATTGTTTTGCTGGAATTATCCACCTTTTTTTCTTAAAATGGGTCTCAAGGAACCTAGGGTTTACAGATTAGACTAGGGTAGCTGGACAGCAAGACTCAAGGATCTGCCTGTCTCTACTTCTCCAGTACTGGGAATACAAGTGAATACCACACCTGGCTTTATTTATTTTTTTTAAGATGGTCTCATCTATGCCAGGCTGGCCTCAGACTTGCTGTGTAAAGCTGAGGATTGCTTTGTACTTCTGATCCTCCTGCCTCTAGTTCCTGAGTGCTAGGATTATTGGAATATGCGCTTATGGCCAGTTTTATGTTTTGCTGGAGACTGAACCCAGACCTTTGCATGTGAAGTGAGCTTTCACCAACTAAGCCACCTCCCCTATCTTTACATTGGTGGAACTAACATAGTGCTTGCTTGCATCTCTTGCATGCTTGGCTACTACTCTAACTCTTGAATTGGAAGCCTGAAATTTACTAGTTGTGCCAACAACCAACCCCTTTTTTTTTCTTTTTTCCTTAGAAATGCTTTTTCATAGGGAGTTTTCTCAATTCATTTTGTTTTGTTGTATAACTAAAATTAGAAAAATTCATATATCATGTCTTGAGATACATCTGTATGTGTAAATATATATACATATATGAATACAAAGATTATATATGTATACATTTCATATAAGTGTGTGTTTGTGTATATATATATGTGAGCTACTCATTTCAATAATATAATTTAATAATTGTAACTATCAAGTCATACAATTATCATAATGGAATTTTTAAAATATTTATTTATTATGTATACAGTTTTCTGGCATGTATGCCTGCAGGCCAGAAGAGGACACCAGATCTCATTACAGATGATTGTAAGCCACCATGTGAATTGAACTCAGGTCCTCTGGAAGAGCAGTCAGTATTCTTAACCTCTGAGCCATCTCTCCAGCCCCATAATGGAATTTTAAAAATCTTTTTGTGGCCTGGTTGTGGTGGTACGTGCTTTAATCCCAGTACTTGGGAGGCAGAGGCTAGTGTATCTCATTAGTTCAAGGCTAGCCTGGTCTACTTAATGAGTTCCAGGACAGCCAGAGCTATATAGGGAATCCCAGTGTTTCATTTTGTTTTGTCTTTTTAAATCCTCTTGTTATAATTTGTCTTTCCAGTGCTTTTACTTTTGTTGACAACCTCTGCTGCTCCACACACACCTTTCTCTAGGTGTGATACTCCTTAAAGGAGGGCTGGGTTGCTTACTATATAGATGCTTGACTGGGTTTCTTCAGTATGTGAAGTTTATGTCACCTGTAGACTGATGTTGACTTTGAGTTCTTAGTGCCTAAGATTTGTATACCATCTAGTAAATTCACTTTTACTAAGTACAGGTGGCTGAGTCAGGAAAGCTGACCCTGACCCATTGCAAAAATGAGGAAGATTTGATTCTAGACATAAAAGCCCACGCTAGGATGCCTGCTTTCCCTATGCAGACTGTTAGATCCCTTTCTTTTTCTGAAATAATTAATTTGCAGTATTAAAGGTTGAACCTGGGGTCTTTGCACATGCCAGGGAAGCAAACGCCCTACTACTAAGCTATATCATCAGAGCGATTGTTCGGTTTCTTCCCTTTTAGAAAGAAATTTTAATGTGTCTATGTATTTGTTTGTGTGAGTGTATGCCATGTGTTTGTAGGTGCCCACGGAGGCCAGAGGAGGTTTTCAGATCCCCTGGAGCTGGAGTTCCTAGTGTTTGTGCACTATCCACTACCCAATCTGATGTGTATGCTTGCTGGGACTAAACTCGGTCCTCTGGCAAAGCAGGAAGTATTCTTTTTTTTTTTTAAGATTTATTTATTTATCATGTGTACAGCATTCCTTCCATGTGTACCCGCATGCCAGAAGGGGACACCAGGTCTCATTATAGATGGCTGTGAGCCACCATGTGGTTACTGGGAATTGAACTCAGGACCTCTGGAAGAGCAGTCAGTGCTCTTAACCACTGAGCCATCTCTCCAGCCCCAACAGGAAGTATTCTTAACTGCTGAGCCATCATTCCAGTTCCTTTCTTTCTTTCTTTCTTTCTTTCTTTCTTTCTTTCTTTCTTTCTTTCTTTCTTTCTTTCTTTCTTTCTTTTGTGGTTCTTGGGATTGATCCTAGGATCTTATGTGTGGTTAAGCAGGAGCTCAGCTTAGCGTATCTGCTTTCTTAGCTTTATCTCCAGTCATTTAATTTTGTTTGATGACAACACCACACCACATTAAGAAAGTCCGTGTCCAAAATGTGCTAAAGGTTTGTCATGGCCACAGTCCATTTGTTGTTTCCTCCCCATTTATGGTATCATAGGTAATTTCCTTATTTTAAAAAAAATGTTAATTTTTTTATCTTTTTACGATTTCATTCATAAGCATAGTATTCTTTGCAACATTCTATCCCCCAATATTCTCATTCCCTTCCTTATCCCACCAAATCCGAGTCTTTCTTCTGCTTGTTTCTAAGAGAAAGTAGATTTATTCTTATAGCTTTTGGACACATAGTTACAAATTAAGTGTCAAAATTCTAAATATTTTCTTCCAGATAGTTAAATTATAGGCCATCAAGATGGCTGAGTGGATAAAGTCACTTTATGTTAAGGCCGACAGAGTTCAATTCCTAGGAGTCATGTGGTAGAAGAAAAGAACTCCTGTAAGACGTAAGAGGGCCTCTGGCCTCTGACACACACATGCACACATGCACATATAAAAATAAATAAGTACATGTAAATCCACTGGCCTGGCCTGTCAGAGGAAGAGGGAGAATTTAATTATAATACTTTTTAAATTGAAAGTTAGAGCCGGGCATGATGAGTCACACTTGTAACCCCAGCAATTGGGATGCTAAGGTAGGAGGAGGACCACAAGGTTGAGGCCAGCCTGAGCTACATAGTAAGTTCCAGGCCAGCCTGAGCTATAATGGCAAGACCCTCTCCACAAATTAAGTAACTATATACATATGTATGGTTTGTAGCTGAAACTCATTAAAGAAAGTTTCATTTCTTTTTTATAGGTTCCAATTTATTGTGCCTAAGGAGTGGAACGGCAGATACAGACCTGTGTGCATTCATCTGGCTGGAACAGGGGACCATGTAAGACTTCAACTCTAGAAAATCCTTAACACTTCTCAGCACTTGCTGTTGTATTCTAAGTGTGCCATCTCTCTCCTTAGCATTACTGGAGGCGCAGGACTCTCATGGCTCGTCCTATGATTAAGGAGGCCCGAATGGCTTCATTGTTGCTAGAAAACCCTTATTATATCCTTTTGTTATATTTTAAAAGTTTCTTTATATCTTTATTTATATATAAAAGTTTCTTTATATCTTTATTTATATATTATCTCTTCGAAAGAATAATCAGTAGTACTTTTTTTAAGATTTTTTTTTTTAAATTATTTTCTGAGACAGGGTTTCTCTGTAGTTTTAGAGCCTGTCCTGGAACTACCTCTTGTAGCCCAGGCTGGCCTCAAACTCACAGAGATCCACCTGCCTCTGCCTTCCGAATGCTGGGATTAAAGGCCTGAGCCACCACCACCCAGCAAGATTTATTTATTTTATTTTATATGTATGGGTGTTTGGCCTGCACATATGTGTGTGTACCATATGTGTGCTCAGTATTTGTGGAGACCAGAAGAGGGTGCCCGATCCCCTGGAACTCTTACTACAATTGTGACCTGCCGTGTGGCACTCTAGAATTGAACCCAGGTACCCTCGGACATCCAGTGCTCTCCACTGCTGAACCAGCTCTCCAGCCCCAGTGGTAACTAACTTTTCAAAACTAGTTAAATCCAGTATCAGGCTCGAAAATATTTAAAAATCAAGAATGAAAGATTATTTTACACCTTTTAAAAGGAAATGTAATGAAAAGTAGCAATCAGGAATTCAAGACCAGCCTGAGCTACAAAAAAATCCTGGCCAAAAGAATATATATAAAAAATATAAAGGCCAGGTGTGGTGGTGGTGGATGACGCCTTTGATCCCAGCACTTGGGAGGCAAAGGCAGGCAGAGCTCTGAGTTTGAGGCCAGCCTGGTCTACATAGCAATTTCTAAAACAGCCAGAGCTACCTGTCTCAAAATAAGTAAAGAATGCATCATATATGGTGTCTCTTTCCTATCATCCCAGGTGCTCAGGAGGTTGAAGCAGGAAGGTTGTGAGTTAGAGCCAGCTTAGGCTTCTTAGTGAGACTAACATAATATTTTAATCCTATTTATAGTAATGATAAATTGTACTTGTATTTCTTGAGGTTCTTATGCTGGACTTAATAAGTCAAATGTTTGCTGTTAAAGAAATGATCATTTCCAAATGCATTTATAGTAAAGGTGAAGATCTAGAACAATACTTAATTTTCAAGATGACATTAGACTATTCATAGAAGAAGAAAATAAACTGATATACAACATTTCTAGTAATAAAAGAAATGTAAAGTTCAATAATTACTGTGTTTCTTAAATGACAAACACAGTATTAGGAAAGCTACTGTGAAAGGGGAAGTGAGTACAAATGACTGAGAATCAGTTTCACTCCAGACAAAAGCAATTTTAATGTCTTTATTAGGAGGCTTAAAACATCTCGGATCTGCCTGGGGAGATCACTCAATCATCAAAGTGCCTACACACAAACACCGAGAACCTCATTCAGAGCCCCAGAATTCACGTGAAAGAGCACGACATTGGCATGCATCCCTAACCCCAGTACTGGGGAGGCAGAGACAGATGGATTCCTGGAGCTCATCGGCCAAAGTGGACAGTGATTGATGGAGATGCCAGTGACAGCCTCTGGTCTCCACATGAGCCAGCGTACATGTACACACACACACACACACACACACACACACACACAGAGCCAGCTCACATCTGGGCAAAGGTGTGGCTCGATGATAAGAGTGGCCTAGCTTGTGAACTCCTGTATTCAAGCCCTTCATGTACTGCCAAGGAGAAAATAAGGAAAAAATAATCTCTCAGATCTCTTGACAGAGTTTTGTTTTTTTTTCCAGCCTGGCAAATTTATTCTAAGAACATAGTACAAAACAAAACAAAGTTTAGAAACCACACCACAATAGAAGTGAATGTGCCCTGTTCCTGACACTGGATGCATGCAGTTAGTTGTGCTGTTTGTTGCTCTGCAGTTGTGCCCTCAGACCTGCCACTTCCCTTTTCGTGTCTGTGTATAATGTCTTAGGTAGTACAGCTTAGAATAGGATTTGGTCAATACTAACCATTTGTTAAGTTTAAATAAAAGTTTACTGTGTGAAAGTAGGATGTAAAAGAGGGCATTAGACCATGTTCTCTCAGTGATAGAACAAATGCACAGGGTTCTGGGCAAACCCACGGTACCAAAAGCCCTCAGAAACAAACCCAAACCATGTGCACCTGTAAAGTAGCTTTGAATACTTTTCTATATTTCCTGGATTTCTGAAATAAACATTTGGATAGATTGTATCAATAAACTGGGCAATAGTGGTGCACGCCTTTAATCCCAGCACTTGGGAGGCAAAGCCAGGTAGACTTCTGAGTTTGAGGCCAGTCTGGTCTAAAGTGAGTTCCAAGACAGCCAGAGCAACACAGAGAAAGAAACCCTGTCTTCAAAAAAAAAAAAAATTTATATATATATATATATATATATATATATATATATATCAATAAATTTCATTTTAAATCTAAATTTAAGATTATGTAACTTTGTAAGTATACTGAGTATATTAATTTATAAATTTCAAATAAGTGAATTATTTGATTTGTGATTATATCTCAGTGAAACTTTGTAAATTGAGAAAAATAACTAAGTTGAAAAATGTGAAGACTTCTAAACAATTTTTGAAGTCACTGGGAAAGTAGTTATTTGGGTGTTGTATTCAAATTTAACTATTGTGCTTAAATAATATGTTCTGATATGAGTATATTTAATTATTTTAAAATTTTCTCTTTGACCCATCTTCTCAAATGGCTGCAGGAAGCCCAAGGACCAAGTGTAAGTATCTGTCACTTTTACTGTCTTTATTTCTGCAGTCTTTAGGACAAGTGGTTGGTAGTCTTTAGTTAACCATTTCTTCAATTGCTTGTAAAACTTAGTAAGAATATTGACTTTAATTCTTATTTTTTAAGATTTTGACATTTAAAAAAAAAGACTTTGACATTTTAATGTCTGGCAAGGTGATAGATTTAGAAACCTTAGACTGTCACTTCTGGGTCTTACTGAAAAAAAAAAAAAAAAGAGAAACCTTAGGCTGATTCAAATTATCTCTTATTTGTGAAACCATACCTGAACAAAAGGTAAGACTTTGTTTTTTTCAAATACATTTTTAAAAGCAGGGTGTGTGTGTGTGTGTGTGTGTGTGTGTGTGTGTGTGTGTGTGTGTTGGGCAGGGGATTGGTATAAGCATGTGAATGTAGGTACGCATAGAATCCAGAAGGAGAGCATTGGATCCCCTGGAGCTGAAGTTACAGGTGGTTGTGCCATCTAGTATGAATGGTGGGAACCAAATCCAAGTCTTCTGCAGATTGACTACACTGGACCTTCCTTCATGAAAAGGGCAAAACTTTGTCCTTATTGGAAATACTTATTCTGGTTATGGATTTTCCTTTCCTGCACATAATGCTTCTGCCAAGACCACCATCATGGACTTAGACAATGCCTTACCCCCCATTGTGGTTTTCCACACAGCACTGCACCTGACCAAAGAACTCACTTCACAGCCAATGAAGTGTGACAGTGGACCTGTGCTCATAGGATCTGCTAGTCTTACCACCACGTTCCCCACCATCCTGAAGCAGCCTTTTGAAGACACAGTTACCGTATCAGTTAGGTGGCAGTAGCCAGGAGGGTTGGGACAGGGTTTTCCAGAAGGAAGTATATGCTTTGGATCAGCATCCAGTGGGCCTTGCTTACTGTGAGGACTGGGTTAGAATTAACTTTGTGAAACTGTGAAAATTACAGTCTAAGCTAAATAAATAGTTCAAGAATTTTCAGTCTGGAGACAAACCCTGAAATCAAATATAGAAGGTATTTTTTTCTTATCTATAACTTGCTTAAAAACCAAAGACTTTATTTAGTCTAACAAGAAGCAACTTGAATTAATAGAGACTATGATTCATACAGACTGAGGTTGGAATAATAGCTTGTCATTTACTAATTATATAACCTGGCCTCTTTAGTTTGAGTTAACTCATTTATAGAATGAGGATGCTAATGATTTCTTCTGTGCAGAATTGTTTTTTAGAATTATATTTAGAAAACATTGTTCCTGCTGAATGTGGTGGTGTACACTTTAACCCCAGCACTCAGGAGACAGAGTCAAGTGGATCTCTGGGTTCCAGAGTAGGCAGAGCTACACAGAAAAACCCTATCTCGATTTTAAAAAGAAGGAGGAGGAGGAAGAAAAAAAAACAGAAAAAAAAATGTTTCTTATATTATATACTCAGGAAATGTGCTGGGCTGAGGTGGACTAGGAGTTCGAGCCCTTGCTATTGTAGACAAGGCCCAGCCCTTGATCTACGGCCTTAAAAAAGAGAAGTAGTGATGATAGTGCACTTGTTTGCTTTTTCCTCAAAGAGTTCAACAGAAGTACAATGGGTTACAGTTTAAATCTTTTTTTTGTTTTGTTTTGTGAGACAGTGTTTCTCTGTAGATTTGGTGCCTGTCCTGGAACTCACTCTGTAGACCAGACTGGCCTTGACTCACAGAGATCCACCTGCCTCTGCCTCCCAAGTGCTGGGATTAAAGGTGTGCACCACCACTCCCTGCCAGGTTAAATCTTTAAATCACTGTTTACTACTCTTGCTTGCTTTGACTGTGGTCAGGAGGTAGAGACTGAATGAGGTACCTCACTAAGTTGTCCAAGCTGGCCTACTTCAATCTTCAGAGAGATGGGATTGCAGTCATATACCATCATGTACCTTCTCTCTCTTTTAAAAAGTCACCTTAAGTCTACTTTCTTTTTTTTTCGAGACAGGGTTTCTCTGCAGCTTTGGAGCCTGTCCTGGAACTAGCTCTTGTAGACCAGGCTGGTCTCGAACTCACAGAGATCCGCCTGCCTCTGCCTCCCGAGTGCTGGGATTAAAGGCATGCACCACCACCGCCCGGCATCTATTTTCATCAAAAGTGAGTAAACAAAGAACAAAGACTACAAAAGAAAGAAAGAAAACAGTTGGACCAGGTCCACTGTAAGTATCTCTTGTCCAGAACCTCCCACTAGTTATCTCTTGTGAAAAGAACCAACTGAGGAGTGGCAGGGAGCAGAGCTTCAGAATTTATAACTTCAATACAAGGTCAAAATACATTTTGAAATGAAATACAGACAACTTGGCCGGGTGGTGGTGGCGCACACCTTTAATCCCAGCACTCAGGAGGCAGAGGCGGGGGCTGTGAGTTCGAGGCCAGCCTGGTCTACAGAGCTAGTTCCAGGACAGCTAGGCTGTTACGCAGAGAAACCCTGTCTCGAAAGGAAAAAATATATATATGTATGTATGTACCTATTATATATATATCTGGCTTGGGGACGGGAAACAAATAAAGTGGGGTCTTTCTGATGGAATGTGGTCCACTGTGATGGAGGTTGTTAGCACTTTTGAAACAGGGTTTCACTGTGGAGGCCAGACTGAGCCTGAACCCTTGTTCCTTCTTTGGCATTTCAGTGAAATCTTGTCAAAATGTACACAAATTCACTTAGTAATTATCCAGTGGGTACCTTCTTACATTAATTCTGTGAAGAGATGACCAGTTTGAAATCAGAACCTCAGTCTCCTCAGAGTTTAACACCTACCTAAGTCCCCAGTTGCAGAAAGCAATACTTGGGAGGCAGAGGAAGGTGGATCTCTGTGAGTTTAAAGCCAGCATGGTCTACAAGAACTATTTCCAGGACAGGCTTCAAAACTACAGATACCCTGTCTCGGAAAATAAAAAAAAATTAATTAAAAAAATAATGAGGGCTGGAGAGATGGCTCAGAGGTTAAGAGCACTGACTTTCCTTGCAGAGGTCCTGAGTTCAATTCCCACCAACCACATGGTGGCTCACAACCATCTGTAATGAGATCTGGTGCCCTCTTCTGACGTGTAGGCACACATGCAGCCAGAACACTGTATACATAATAAGTACATCTTTAAAAAAAAATGATAACAGAAAAATTCCAGATATGTTGGCTTGTATTTAAATGAATCTAGCCAAGTTTCTTGGCACTACTGTAACCTCAGCACTAAGGCTAAAGCATGTAGAGCTAGAATTCAAGGTCAAGCCGGTACACATAGCAAGGCCCAGTCTGAAGATAAAATTGATTAAAATATGTTTTTGAAATCAGACATGGTAGCACATAACTGAAATGTCAGCACTTAGGAGGCAGAGGCAGGAGGATCTCAAATTTGAGGCCACTATGGGCTACGTATGAGCTCACTGCTAACCTGAGCTGCATAGTAAGCCTCTGTCTCAGGAAGACAACCAGCAGCACTAAAATGTAGCCGTAAAGCAGTGACATGCTGAACTGGCAAAACCAATTGCTGCACAAGCTGGCAACCCAAGCTCAATCCCTGGAACCCACATAAAGGTGAAAGGAGAAAACTGGTTCCATTCCATCCACAAAGTTGTCTTTTGCCTTCTGCACACACCGTGGCATGCATACATGTGCACATGCACCAATAGATACCCATACACAGTAATTTCTTAACTTTCTAAAGCATTAAAAATGTAAATGCATGAAATAAATCATTTTCTATTTTGTTTTGTGAGGCTAGAAGATCCAGCTTAAAAAATGTGTCTGACCTATTTGTGATGGGAGGCGCTCTTATTCTGGAGTCTGCAGCTCTCTTGCACTGGCTGGAGAGGGAAGGTTATGGACCTCTCGGAATGACTGGAATATCCATGGGAGGACATGTGAGTCTTTTCTGCTTTTATTTCATTACCATTGTGTCTTTAAATAGGAATAATTTTAAGTGTACTTGAGGCATGAATTTAATGTTGGTGAAAATAGGCAGTAGTAATAGTTCCAATAATGAAATAATGTTATTTTGTGTAATTTATGTAGACAAACATATATTATACAACTCCAGATATAACTCAGATTTTGGATTTAATACTTTATTAAATGCTAATTACAAAGCCAGGCAGTGAGCTGGGCAGTGATGATGCATGCCTTTAATCCCAGCACTTGGGAGGCAGATGGATCTCTGTGAGTTCAAAGCCATCCTGGTCTACAAGAGCGAGTTCCAGGACAGGCTCCAAAGCTATAGAGAAACCCTGTCTCGAAAAACCAAAAATAAAGAAAAAAAAAAAGCCCTGTTTCAAAAACCAGGCAGTGGTGGTTCAGACCTTTAATCCTAGCACTTGGGAGGCTGAGGCAGAAAGATCTCTGAGCTCGAGGCCAGCCTGGTCTATGAGAGCGAGTTCCAGGAGAGACTCCAAAGCTATAGAGAAACCCTGTCTCAAAAAAACAAAACAAAATCTAACTTTTCATGGGTCTTGTATACCCTTACTTTTGCTACTGGTCAGAAGAGAAATGAATTGGAAGATGCTTTTTCATTTTTTAATGTATAGTAATTGTCCAACATTTCATTGTGACATTTCCATTGTACCTCTCTCAACGCCTTCCAGATCCTCACTACCTCCCTACCCATCTAATCCACACTCTTTCTCTTTCTTTAAAAAACAAGCACACACACACACACACACAAGAAATGCACATAAACAACCCCTCCCCAAAAAATTGAAACAATAGACAAATTATATTAAGACCAATAACACACACAAAAAAATGCCCAAACAAAGCTAGTTGAGATTTTGAAAAGTCTGCAAAAATGCCATTAATTTGTTTTGTGTTGTCCATCTACTCCCGGGCATGGGACCTGGGAGGAGACTCATTTTTTCCTCTTTTCAATGGGTACCAATTGTAGCCACCCCCATATCAACTTCTCTCTCTCAAGACTAGTACCCAGTCTGATCTGAACCTGTTGAGGCCCTGTGCATGCTGCCAGTCTCTGTGAGTTCATATACGTATCCATTTTGTTGTGTCTGGAAGACTCTGTCTCCTTGGAGTCATTCACTACCTCTGGCTCTTAACAATCTTCCCACCTCCTCTTTGCATCCTTCTGCACTACATAGGCCCCTGAGCTCTGAGGATAGGACTGATGAAACCATCCCATTTAAGGCCAAATGCTCCAAAGTCTCTTGTTTGTTTTGTTTGTTTATCAAGATGAGGTTTTTCTGTGTAGCCCTGGCCATCCTGGAACTCACTCTGTAGACCAGGCTGACCTCAGACTCAGAGATCTGCCTTCCTCAGCACCACTCCCCATCCCCCAGTGCTGGGATTAAAGGCTTGTGTCACCACTGCCTGGCCCAATGTCTCCTACCTGTATATCGTCCAGTTCTGGGTCTCTGTTAGTTCTCGTCTACTGCAAGAAGAACCTCTGATAAGGGCTAAGTGAGAGTCCCAGACTCATTCTTTGAAGTTTTTTCTCTCTGATATAACTTGAATGCTCTAAGTCAGATTTTTGCTTTCTCCTGCTCAAAATGTGCCAGCTTGCTTCACAGGACTATAGCCAGGTGTCTCTAGCGCCCCCTTGTGCCATCACCTAGCCAAACAAGAGCTTTACAGTGCCCTTTTTGGAGTTTCAGCTTCACCTGCCAGCTGTGCTTCATCCCTCAGTACATTTCCACAGTACTATGCCATAATTGCTTGCTGCGCTATCTGTTTCCTCCATGAAGCATGTAGGTAATATCTGAAATGTGCTCTAGTCACGTAACATGTATTTGTGTGTGTGTGTGTGTGTATGTGTGTGTATATGGTTTTTTTTTTTTTTTTTTTTTTTTTTTTTTTTTTTTTTTTTTTTTGGTTTTTTGAGACAGGGTTTCTCTGTAGCTTTGGAGCCTGTCCTGGAACTAGCTCTTGTAGAACAGGCTGGTCTCGAACTCACAGAGGTCCACCTGCCTCTGCCTCCCAAGTGCTGGGATTAAAGGCGTGCGCCACCACCGCCCGGTGTATTTTATATATTTAAAAATGAATTTAAAGTTTTCTATAGATGATCATTTGACTTATAAAAACTTAAATTCACAATGTTACTCAGAGCCAGGTGTAGCAGGAGCATGCTTATGATCCCAGTACTGGAGAGACTGAGGGAAAAAGAGCACAAGTATGAAGCAGAAGCAGCCTGGGTGCACAGCAAGACTAGCTCAAAAAACTTTGTAACGAAGCCTTTATGGTTTCCTGCTTCCTAAAAGGAATTTGTATGTTGTTGAATTTATAATTTGAGTGCATTCTATAAATATTACAGCCCTTGTGTTCCTGTCTTCTCTCACCCACTCCCAACAAAGTACTTTTTAGTATTAAGTATTTTTCACATTAATGAATAGAAACTCTCTAAATTACTTTTGTCATATTACAGATGGCCTCCTTAGCAGTATCCAACTGGCCCAAGCCCATGCCATTGATTCCATGCCTGTCTTGGTCCACTGCATCTGGGGTCTTCACTACGGTAATTGAATTGTAGTTGAAACTTGATAACGTGTACTTAAGTATAGTTATCTTGGTGGGCCCCAGAATCACCCATAGGTTTAGTGACTGCTAGAAGGAATAACAGAACACACACACCTACAGAGACAGAGAACGCTTAACTTTAGCAAAAAGATATAACAGAAAATCAACAGAAGGCACATGAGCTAAACCTAGTGTAGGCTTCCAAGGGCCCTTGCTCAGCCAAATCTCATGGTTTATGCTTAATTCCTCCAGCAATCACTTGTACCAAGTGGTAAAATGCTGCTCATCTTTGAGCCTCTCGGACTTAAGGATCTGTGGTTAGATACCCTCTGCTTGAGTGTCCCAGAAATTGAGACAGAATTTCAGTGTTAAGCAGAGCACAGCCTTGTACACTACAGTGACTCACTCTATCATTTAGAGAAAGTTGCATATCAGTGTAAAAGCTGCTTATTGATCAAATTCCCAGACTCCACTTAAATATATCAGCAGGCCTTTCAAGGAATAGATTATTAACTCTCTCTTATATAGTAATTAATAAACATAAAGGTACTATGCAGACTATGTCATGATTTGATTTTACTTTATTTTAGGGTGTATTGAGTAAATCAATTAATTGGCGGGAGCTGGAAAAGCAGTATTATACACAGACAGTTTATGAAGAAGAAATTATTCATATGCTTGAATACTGTGGGGTAAGTTTTTTGGTTGGTTGGTTGATTGGTTGGTTTTTGGTTTTTGGAGATACGGGTTTCTCTGTGTAACAGCCCTGACTATCCTAGAAGTCACTTTCAGACCAGACTGGCCTCAAACTCAGAGATCCACCTGCTTTCACCTTCCCAAATACTGGGATTAAAGATGTGGGCCACCACACCCAGCTGGAGTAAGTACTTTAATGTTCATGTAAGCTGGGCGGTGGTGGCATACACCTTTAATCCCAGCACTTGGGAGGCAGAGGCAGGCGGATCTCTGTGAGTTCGAGACCAACCTGGGCTACAAGAGCTAGTTCTAGGACAGGCTCCAAAGCTACAGAGAAACCCTGTCTCGAAAAGCCAAAAAAAAAAAATAATAATAATAATAATAATGTTCATGTAACATTGAGTAAAGGTTAATTACATATTTAGTTATATAAAGAAAATAGCAATTTAAAAAAAACATACTTTTAAACTTCAGAATTATTCTTTGTCTAAGCAGGGTGATGCATGCCTATAATCCAAACATTTGGAGGTTAAGGCAGAAAGTTTGTGAAGATGATTTCTTCATATTAGGTAGCAAAAGTACTACAAGTGTTAGGCTAGCCTGGACTATATAACAAAAAAAACATTTTTTTCCCCTTGATTTTGTTATTGGTTTGTTTTTAAAGACAGGGTCTCGCTATGTAAGTCCAGGCTGGCCTCTGCCTTCTTAATGCCTGACTGCAAGCATTTACCACTATGCCTAATTTCAAAAAATTTTTTTTGTTTTGTTTTGTTTTGTTTGTTTTTCAAGATAGGGTTTCTCTGTGGCTTTGGAGCCTGTCCTGGAACTAGCTCTTGTAGATCAGGCTGGTCTCGAACTCACAGAGATCCGCCTGCCTCTGCTTCCGGAGTGCTGGGATTAAAGGCGTGCGCCACCACCACCCGGTTCAAAAATGTTTTTAAATATAAGCATAGTGGTGCATACCTTTAGTCCCAATATGAAGAGGCAGAGATGGATGGAATGCTGGGAGTTCACAACCAGCCTGGTCTACATACTGATAGTAAAAGTGGGATAGTTTTATTTTTATCTCATTATTGTTGACATTGAGCATCTGTCTATAAGCTAAGACCATGTGTATATATGATATATATATATATGATACATATATACATTTTGCCCATCTTGAATTTCTTTTTTAAAATACTTTTGTGTGTGTGTGTGAGAGAGCCAAGTATGGTAGCACACATCTTTAATTCCTTCACTTGGGAGGCAGAGGCAGGCCTACATAATGAGTATCCTGAGTTGGAGGCCAGCCAGGTCTTCTATTTGAAACTAGCCTGGTCTACATAGTACACTTTAGGCCAGCAAGGGAGGCCTTGTCTCCAAAAATAAAAAATGATTTGATTAGCCTCTTCTCATATAAGTTGCAAATGGATTTTGCAAGGATGTCATCTGTTCTTTTTATTTTTCTCTTAATATGTAAATATAATAAAGTTACTTTGATTTATGTTGTATTTATAAGTCAAAATTTTAATCTACTTTTACAACTTTCATAGGCAGCATTTTTTCATTTATATTTTTTAATTGTTAGTCTATCCCAAAAAGAGGGATTTCAAGTAGCTATTTCTTGTGCTTAAATGTATATTTTAGTTCAGGTACGCCCATAAAACTTTTAGAAAGTCTGGAGTTAAAGCAAATTATAGCTGTTTTGAAATTTTGGGCAGTAAAATCTGATGCAGGTAAATTTGACTTTTTTTTGAGACAGTGTTCCTCTTTGCTGTCCTGGAACTCTGTAGACATGGCTGGCTTGAAGTTCAGAGATCCACCTGCCTCTGTCTCCTGAGTGCAGGAGTGGGGAGGTGGGGGGGGGGTTAAAGGTGTTATCCATCGCCGCCCGACAACTTTGATTCTTTATTAGGAAACATTCAACAATAAATTTGCTATTTATCTTTATCCTCTTCAAATTTTGGTATCTGCTTTTCCATTGGTCCTGTAATAATAATAATAATAATAATAATGATGATGATGATGATGATGATGATGATGATGATGATGATGTAAAATCTACCAACATGAAATTTACCATCTTTAAAAATGCCACTTTAAGCATTTTGATGGTCCAGTTGACAGTGAGCATACCCACACTGTTGCGCAGCCATCACCACCGTCCATCTTAAAACGTTTCATCTTCTACTAGGTGGTGGTGGCGCACGCCTTTAATCCCAGCACTCGGGTGGTGGAGACAGGTGGATTTTGGTGAATTCAAGACCAGTCTGTTCTACAGAGTGAGTTCCAGGACAGCCAGAGCTGTTACACAGAGGAACCGTCTCGAAAAAACAAAAAGAACTTTTCATCTTCCCAAATTAAAACTCTACCCATTAGACAACAGTTACCACTTCCGCCTTCATGCTGCCTCTAGCAACCACAATTTATTCGTCTCCAAATATGACTGTGTAAATCTTATATAGCAGAATACACATTTTGCCCTTTGTACCTGGTTTATTCACGTGCCATAATGTCTTCAGTGTTCATCCCTGTGCCTAGAAAGGGACTTTAGAGCTAGGGATGATGGCCTGTGCCTGTAACCTTGACTTGGGAGCCGAGGCAGGAAGTTCAAGAATGGGAGGGAGCCTATGTAGTGGACTCTCTGCCAGAAAAAGGAAGAAAAAAAATACTTCTGTTACTCTGTGTGTGGAGGTGGGGAGATCTGTGACAAGGTCTCACTGGGTAGCTCACGCTAGCTTAGAACACCCTGTCCTCCTGCCTTGGCCTCTTAAGTGCTGTAATTATAGGTGTGTGCTGCTACCTCTAGCTTTTTGTTAATTTCTGAGACTATTCCATTGATGTGTGCCCTGCTATATATGTTACCTACTAATTCTTCTTTCCTTTTCTGTTCTTAAATGTTTCATAAAGTTCTAATATAAAATGTTTTCTTTTTTATCATATATTCAGGCAGATTCTTTCAAAATGGGACATGACTTCATAAAACACTTCCCTAGCAGTGCAGACAAGCTGACTAACCTAAATCTGGTTTCCAGAACGTTAAATTTAGATACAACGGACCAAGTTGTGTCCCCAAAGCATGTTGAGTGCCATAATTCTGGTAAAACATCTATCAGTACTACTTCAAAAGGACACTTGTTGCAAGATACCGCTAAGATGGAATGCCTGAATCAAACACTCTCAACTAACAAAAGTCGTTATGCAAGTTACAACCCTCAGTCATCTCACCTGCTCAGCAAAGAACAGAAAAGAAGCAATCTTCAGAAAGAATCTCTAATATTCATGAAAGGAGTCATGGATGAATGCACTCATGTAGCAAACTTCTCAGGTACTAATTTTCACAGGAAACTGGGAACAGCTGTGCTCTGTAAATATTTGTTATATACACTTCACGTGTGAATGGATGTTTTGCCTGCATGCCTGTCTGTACACTACATACATTCCTGGTGCCCATGGAGGCCAGAAGATGGTGTTCTGTTTATATCTTTATCATATTCATTTTAGGTCTGGGAGTATAGCATGCGCAATGTCTGGGCTCCATCCCCCCGCATTGCATAAGCTTGAAATTTACAGTGCTACATGCCTGTAATCTTAGCATTAGAACCCTGAGGTAGAGGCAAGAAGATCAGAAGTTCACAGTCCTCCTTGGCTACAAAAGTGAGCTTGAAGCCAGCCTGGACTACATGACAATTCTGCCTTAAAAAACAAAACAAAACAAAAAGCAGCTTGGCGGTGGTGGTGCGCACCTCTAATCCCAGCACTCGGGAGGCAGAGGCAGGCGGATCTCTATGAGTTCCAGCCCAGCCTGCTCTACAGAGTGAGTTCTAAGACAGGCTCCAAAGCTACATAGAGAAACCCTGTCTTAAAAACAAAAACAAAAAAAGCTTCGTTTTTATGAAATGAATATTGTGGGACCATGGCATAGTGTTTTTCTCTTTCGAGTATGCATGTTCATCTGTATGTCCACATATATGTGGAAGCCAGAAGTCAACACAGGAGTCATCCTCAGTCACTCCACCCTAATTTCTTTCTTTTTTTTTTTTTTTTTTTTTTTTTGAGACAGGGTTTCTCTGTAGCTTTGGAGTCTGTCCTGGAACTAGCTCTTGTAGACCAGGCTGGCCTCGAACTCACAGAGATCCGCCTGCCTCTGCCTCCCGAGTGCTGGGATTAAAGGCGTGGGCCACCACCGCCCGGCTACCACCCTAACTTTTTGAGACAAGTGCTCTCACTAAGCCTAGAGTTTACTAATCCCACTAGACAGGCTTTGCCAGTGTCTGCGTCCCCAGAGGTCATAAGTGAAGCCCTGTGTCCAGCTTTTAACGTGGCTCTGGGGATCTAAACTCATGTTTCTGAGCTTGTGCAGCAAGCACTTCACTAACAAAGCCAACTCCCTAGGGTCTAAGACAGGGTTTCCATTGTCCACACTGGTCTTGAACTTGCAATCCTCTGCCTCAGCCTCCCAAGTAGCAGGATTATAGACTCATGTACGGTGCATTTTATTTGGTAATGTATTTTAGGTATTTATGCAAAATTCAAAGCACTTTTTAATGCATCAAAATCCTATACTTAGTTCCAGTTGACCCAAGCCTCATTATAGTGGTACAAGCCAAAGAGGATGCCTATATTCCACGGACAGGAGTTCGAAGCCTGCAAGAAATTTGGCCTGGTTGTGAAATCCGGTACCTAGAAGGGGGTCATATCAGTGCTTATCTCTTTAAACAAGGACTCTTCAGGTAAGATGATTCATCTAAATTGGTATTTATTTGTTGATTGTTCAGGGGAATATTTTTTTGCTTAAGAAATATGTAGAGGCCAACAAGGAAATAGGAAGACTAGAACATATAAGAAAAATATTTTAGCCAGGCAGTGGTGGCACATGCCTTTAATCCCAGCACTCGGGAGGCAGAGGCAGGTGGATGGATCTCTGTGAGTTCAAGGCAAACCTGGCCTACAAGAGCTAGTTCCAGGACAGGCTTGAAGCTACAGAGAAACCCTGTCTCCAAAAAACAAAAACCAAAACAAAAAAGACAAATATTTTAAATCTTATTTAGAAGGATTCCTTCTATATTGTTCTCTTATTTTGTCCTCTAGAGATACCAGAAGTATATTTTATCAGATAGTTTTAACCAGAGATCATTTTAGAAATACAATAGTTATCTGTCCTCCATATTTGTTAATGACTATTTCTTTACATTTCATTTTAGACAAGCCATCTATGATGCCTTTGAACGTTTCCTTCATAAATATGCTAACTAATCGGATCGATGGATAACATCCTATTTCCTACTAAAAGCGTTCACCCTACAATGATGTGAAAAACAAGCAGACAGCACTACTTACCTGATTGCTGCCATATAGTGTCTGTGCCAGTGTTATGGGTCGGTTACCAACTGTAGATTTAATTAATGTAAAAGCAGTACTTGAGTCATACAATCCTGAAGTATTTGTTACTCTTAAAAAATCTCACATATCCAATATGACATCTGTTGTTAATATTTATAAAACATTTTAATTATGATAATTTATTGATTCAGAATAAATAGAAACTCTATTGGTTTTTAATAGAATTGTTGAAACTAAGATTATATAACATCATATGTACTGTATACTGTTATATGACATTTTTTGCTATTAACTTGATTTTAAAAACTGTGTTCCTCCTTTTTGTCTATGTAGTGGGTTTATAATCTAAATTTCAACTTTAGGTAATTTACTGCCATAGAAATACCTAAGATATGTAAATCAGTGTTACCTTTGAATTGTGAAAAAGATCCTGACTGCTGAGCTGTGCCTCTGTGGTACAAACTGTAATCCCAGCACTTGAGAAGTGAAGGCAAGAGGCTCAAGAGTCCTGTCGTTGTTCTTTACAGAGCAAAGTTGAGGCCAGCCTGAGCTACAGGAGACCCTGTCTCAAAAAATATGTCTGGCACGGTAGCTCACGCCTTTAATCCCAGCAGGTAGGAGACAGAGGCGGGCAGATCTCTATTGTGTTCAAGGCCAGTCTGGTCTATATGGAAGTTGCAGGCCTGCCAAAACTACATGGTAAGACTGTCTCAAAAACAATAACACGACAGTACAAGACAAAACCTTAGTGCTTTGTAGTGTTTTAGTAATTAACCTGAATGCTGAAATATGCAATAAGATTAGTTAGACTAGAGCAGACTTTAAACTGTGATCAAACAGTAGGTCAGAAAAGTGCCGGGGCTGGGGCTGTGCTTGCCCAGCCTGTGAAGACTGAGGCCAGTCCCCAGAGCTGCCAGACAGAAAGAAAACCTCTGTGTCTGCGGTGGGGGGTCAAACATGCTCTCTCTACTTAAGAGAGTTTTGTTTTGAAAAATGGATATGATAGATGAACTTTTCACTAGATACTGGATTCTTTCAGGCATATCTTACACGCCTGGTTCTTCAGTTGCTTAAAGACCGAGTTAACAGCTTTGACTTTTTAATTTCAGAATTTAATAGCTACATATGAAATTGAACCATTGTACAGAAAAACTTCAGGCTTTACACACTGCTAACTTTTGAAATGGGAACTATATGGATAGATATATGGTGCTGATAATAAACTTCTCTGAGCAAGAATGTTTAAAAGGTAATATTAAAATGTGTTTGTTTGAAATCTGTATTGCTCTTAAATTTAAGTTTAATGAAGATACGTGGATTTTTTTTTTCTTTTTTTCCAGACAGGGTTTCTCTGCAGCTTGCAGCCTATGGATTTGTAGATTTTAACATGCCTTTGGCAGCTTTTTAAAGATGCTGTGCCATTATAATGTCTGTTCCTAAAGTTCCCGACAATTTAAACATTTTTACTGTGAAGTCATTGATGGCAAAGTAGTTGCTTCTTGGACACTTGGACTTTCACATAACATTACAGCTATTAGAGCTACAGCAGTTTTGTATATTCAGACTAGAACTTTTACTTTTTACTTCAAGAACAAAATGATCCTTTAAATAAAACCTGACCTATGTACACCTTTAATCCCAGTGCTCTGGAGGCTGAGACAGGCCAATCTCTGAGTTGGAGGCCAGCCTGGTCTGCCAAGCAGTTCCATGACAGTCAGAGATACACAGAGAAACCTTATCTCAAAAGAGGATTAAAAAAAAAGGAAAGAACTGTGTGTCACTGGCAGGACATGCCTATATTCCAGCACTTGGGAGGCAGAGAATCAGTCACAAGTTCCAGGCCAGTATGGTCTACATAGTGTGTTCCCAGGCCACTCAGGACTATCTGTCTCAAATAAATAAATTCATTTTCATCCTTCATTCACAAAACTGCCTAAGCTGATTAATACCTTTTTTCACATTTCTTTAAACCCACTCTGCAAAATAATAGGTTAGATATAAACATGCATACACAAACAAGTTATATATATTCTTTGAGAAATTAATGTATTTTCAAAGAAGCCCTGCCTGCCATTTTCCTGACACTTTGTGGATTAGGTCTATAAATACTATAGATTCATTCAGACCAGAGTTGCAGGGAACTAGTTTTCACAGGCCAGTTTGACCCAGTTTTATTTGATGTACATAATAGCTGTGCATTCCCTTTTTTTTTAATTTATTTATTTATTGTGTACACAACATTCTGCCTCCATGCATGGCCACATGCCAGAAGAGGGCGCCAGATCTCATTACAGATGGTTGTGAGCCATCATGTGGTTGCTGGGAATTGAACTCATGACCTCTGGAAGAGCAGGCAATGCTCTTAACCACTGAGCCATCTCTCCAGCCGTAGGTGTGCATTCCCAATTCTGCTAGCAGACTTTTCTTTTTTCTTTTTTCTTTTTTTTTTTTTTCCGAGACATGGTTTCTCTGTGGCTTTGGAGCCTGTCCTGGAACTAGCTCTTGTAGACCAGGCTGGCCTTGAACTCCCAAAGATTTGCCTGCCTCTGCATCCCGAGTGTTGGAATTAAAGGCGTGCACCACCACCGCCCAGCTAGCAGACTTCTTATAAGTAACTACTACTCTATATTTTCCACTCAGCTCTAAAGTCCCCTGATGTAGTTCTATAGTTAGACTTTATGATTTGCCAATGTTGTAATTAGTTTTTATCAATGTATTTTTAATGTGGTGCTTTCTCTAATATATATTAACATTATAACTGAATTTTTAAGATATTTCCAAATTTATATTTCATAATAAAAATCTATTTTAGAAGTTACTTGCATTGTTTTCTTTTTAAAGAAGTATCATTCCAACTACCAGAAGCATTTATCATTTGATTCATGTGTCCAAACCTGACCTAATTGTGTTTGCCTTTAGCTATTATACCCATGTGGTAAGGCAGAAATAAGTAAAGGAAGCTCTAACACAATATCAGTATCCTAGTATTGCTTCAGAGCCGGGTTTACTCCATTCGATCCCAGGAGAACGAGCACTCTGACATACCATGTTTGTCTCGGTGTCGTTTAACTTGGATGTGATTATGTTTAAAATAGTAAACATAAAAAAAAAGGGCCAGGCAGTGGTGGCACATGCCTTTATCCCAGCATCAGGAGGCAGACACAGGCAGTAAGGTGTCATTTAACTATAGGATCCCCTTGAGCTGGGAGGAATGAGGTCCTGGACAAAGGCTGCCTTAGAATGGTTTGGAAATCAGATGTGGTTGCTCATATCTATAATCCCAACACTGGAGAAGTTAAAGGCAGGAGGAAAAAAAGTGCAAAGCCAGCTGGGCTGACTTCACGCCTGTAGTGTTGGTATGTACCTGTACCTGCAAGCATGTGCACACATACACACACAAATAAGTTTAATAATATTTTTAAGCCTGACTGTGGTAGTATATGCCTTTAATCCTAGCATTCAGGAGGATGAAGCAGGTGGATTTCTGAGTTGGAGGCCAGCCTTTAATCCTAATACTTGGGAGGCAGAGGGCAGATGCATCTGTGTGAGTTCGAGACCAACCTAGTCTATGAAGCAAGTACCAGGTAAGTTCCAGGACAGCCAGGGCTGTTACAGAGAAAAACCCTGTCTCAAAAAACAACAACAATAAAAAATGAATAAATAAATAATGATAATACTAAATATACATTATGTAATATATTATTTTTTAAATATACAATAAATATTTTATAAGTGTGTTATTATTATTATTGTTTTTTTTGTCTCAGATTATTTTGAGACAAGGTTTCACTGTGTAACCCTGTCTGGCCTGAAACTAACTATGTAGACCAGGCTGGCCTTGAACTCAGAGATCTTCCTGCCTCTGCCTCCTGAGCATTGGAATTAAAGATGTGTGTACCATGATGAACTGAGAGTAGAATTATTATTATGTTTTTCGAGACAGGGTTTCTCTGTATCTTTGGAGCCTGTCCTGGAACTAGCTCTTGTAGAACAGGCTGGCCTTGAACTCACAGAGATCCACCTGCCTCTGCCTCCCAAGTGCAGGAATTAAAGGCATGTGCCACCACTGCCCAGCTGGAATTATTTTTTTGAAGGAGATAATCCACATATGTTTCAAAGTTTTGTTCCATATCATCGAAACCATTTGCAGATGTTCATGTGTCAGGGCTCTTTCACCAGGACATCTTGGCTCTGAGAATATCTGCGCAGACTGACTTAATTTTACTGTATAGCCCTGACTGGCCTGGAGCTAACTATGTAGACCAGGTTGGCTTTTACTCACAGAAATCTCATGCCTTGGGGGCTGGAGAGATGGCTTAGAGGTTAAGAGCACTGGCTGCTCTTCCAGATGGTCTTGAGTTCAATTCCCCACATGTTGGCTCACAACCATCTGTAATGGGATCTGGTGCCCTCTCCTTCACTGTAGGCATACAAGCAGACAGAATACTGTATACATAATAAATAAATAAATTTTAAAAAGAAATCTCCTGCCTCTCCCTCCTGAGTGTCTGGAGCAAATGCTTTTAGTTGGATCTTTCAGTGGGTTTTTATAAAATTCCACCCCATTATTCTCCATATTCACCATGTTACAGTAGCAATGACAGTACCATGTATTGTTTCTGTTGTGATGACTCAATTAGTGCAGTGTAAAGCAGCCAAAGGACCTGCAGAAATGAGTCAACATGACCGTGTTCCAGCAATGTGCTGTGTTCAAACTTTTGGAACTGAAATTTGAATTTCATATGATTTTCATGTCTCATAAAATATTCTTTTCACCTTTAGAGTGCTTTCCTAGCAAGCACAAGACCTCCATCCCCACGGTGGTGGAGGCAGGGGAAAAGCCATTTGTAGTTTATCCCTGTAGAGTGCACAGGCTTTGACCAGGGCCAAAAAGTCGATGCTCAAGCCAGGTAGCCCATGCAGCGCTGACTTGTTTCCTGTCACCTTTACTGTACGATGTATCATCTTCTTGGGATGGAAGCAGCTGTCCAGTAATACAGCTAGTCGCCTTCAAGGGCCATTTAATAAACAGTTGGACTTGAGTTGTTGTTTGGTGGTAGAGTACTAGCAGCATTGGTGAGGCTCTAACCACTGCAAAACAATAACAAATGAGTGAGTATCATAAAGGTGAAAATATTTACATAAGAAAAGTAAAGGCAGCCGGGTGGTGGTGGCGTATGCCTTTAATCCCAGCACTCGGGAGGCAGAGGCAGGCGGATCTCTGTGAGTTCAAGACCAGCCTGATCTACAAGAGCTAGTTCCAGGACTGGCTCCAAAGCTACAGAGAAACCCTGTCTCGAAAAACCAAAAAAAAAAAAAAAGGAAAGAAATAAAAGTAAAGGCTCTCAGAGTCCGCAACCTCCACCGGAGCCAAAGCTGGACTGAACCACTTACCTAAGAAACAGAGAGAACAAGCTCCGCCAGGAGCAAATCCGGTCCCCAGGACACAGCAGATCAGGATTGAACCAGTGACCAGATCCAGAGTGAGCGAGCACCACCAGAACAGGTCTAACTCCAAGCCAGGGACTCCTGCAAGAGGAGATCCAGACCAAGATTTACAGAAACAGATCAAAGCCAGCAGCCAAGACCATACTAGGCCGGAGACAGAAAACTCCAAGGGAGCAGACCAAAACACAGGAGCACTGAGCTACCTCCAGGAACAGGAATAACCAACGGGATGACTAGAACTGTGACACTGACTGTACCACAAGGAAAACCATCTTAGCTTTCGATCTACTGGCACCTAGATTATTGAACAGAATCTCAGACAGCACCAACCACATCCATTAGAGGAAAAGATGAGTAGAAAAGGTAAGATCACAAGCTACACCACAAAGAGCAACACAATACCAGTGAAACCCAAAGACCCTACAAAAGTAAGACCTGAACAACCAAATATGGATTACCCAGAAGAAAATGATCTAAAAAATAACCACAAGAGAATATCTGAAATTATTAAAGATGAATTGAGAAATTACCTTAAAGAAATGGAAGATAAAACAAAAAATTGGAAGATATCAACAAATCACTTGAAGAAAACCAAAAAAAAGAAGTCAAACATATAACAGAAACTATTCAGGACTTGAAAACTGAGATAGAAAAAATAAATAAAACACAAGCAGAAGGAATTATAGAAACAGAAATCATGAGGAAAAGAGCAGGAACCACAAATGCAAGTACGAACAACAGAATACAAGAAATGGAAGAGGGAATCTCAAGTGCAGAAGATAAAATAGAGGAAATAGACTCATCGGTTAAAGAAAACATTAACTCTAACAAAAGCTTAACCCAAAATATCCATGAAATATAGGACAACATAAAAAGGCCAAATCTTAGAATAATAGGTATAGAAGAAAGAGAAGAAAGTCAACTCAAAGGCATGGAAAATTTATTTAACAAAATCATAGAAGAAAACTTTCCCTACCTAAAGAAAGATATGCCTATGAAGATACAAGAAGCTTACAGAACACCAAATAGACTGGATCCAAAAGAAAAGTCCTCTCGCCACATAATAAAACACTAAACATACAGAGTAAAGAAAGAACATTAAGAGCTGCAAAGGAAAAAGGCCAAGTAATATATAAAGGTAGACCTATCAGAATTACACCTGACTTCTCAGTGGAGACAATGAAAGCCAGAAGATCATGGTCAAGCATTATGCAGACATTAAGAGACCATGGATGCCAGCCCAGGCTACTATACCCAGCAAAACTTTCAATCACCATAGAAGGACAAAACAAGATATTCCATGACAAATCTAGATTTCACTAATACCTAGCCACAAACCCAGCCCTATACAAAATACTAGAAGGAAAACTCCAACCCAAGGAAGATGGCTACACCAACAAAACACACACAATTGATGATCTCATTACAGCAAATCCCAAAGAAGAAAAAAAAGCACAAAATAACATCACCAACAATGAAAACCAAATTAACAGGAGATAGCAACCACTGGTCATTAATATCCCTTAATGTAAATGGACTCAACTCACCCATAAAAAGGCACAGGCTAACAGGTCGGACACAAAAACAGAATCCATCCCTCTTCTGCATACAAGAAACACATCTCAACCTCAAAGACAGACATAGTCTCAAAGTAAAAGGTTGGGGAAAAATATATCAATCAAATAGACCTAAGAAACAAGCAAAATAGACTTCAAGCTAAAATCAGTCAAAAGAGACAAAGAAGGACATTTCATATTAGTCACAGGGAAAATCCATCAAGAGGAAATTTCAATACTGAACATCTATGCTCCAAATACAAGGGCACCTTCATATGTTAAAGAAACACTTCTAAAGCTTAAATCATATATTAAACCCCACACCTTGATAGTGGGAGACTTCAGCACTCCCCTCTCACCACTGGACAGGTCAATCAGACAAAAAAATGAACAGAGAAATAAGAGAACTAACAAATGTTATGACTCAAATGGAATTAACAGACATCTATAGAATATTCCATCCAAACAGAAAAGAATATACCTTCTTCTCAGCACCTCATGGAACCTTCTCAAAAACTGACCACATACTCGGTAGCAAAACAAACCTCAACAAATACAAAAAAATTGGAATAACCCAATGTACCTTAACAGATCACCATGCTTTAAAACTAGAAGTCAAAAGCAATACAAATTCCAGAAAACCCACAAACACATGGAAATTAAACAATGCTCATCTGAATCATCAATGGGTCAAGGAAGAAATAAAAGGGGAAATTAAAGACTTCCTAAAATTCAATGAAAATGACCACACAATATATCCAAATTTATGGGACACAATGAAAGCAGTTCATAGCACTAAATGCCTACATAAAGAAGCTGGAAAAATCCCACACTAGGGCTGGAGAGGTGGCTCAGAGGTTAAGAGCACTAGCTACTCTTCTAGAGGTCCTGAGTTCAATTCCCAGCAACCACATGGTGGCTCACAACCATCTGTAATGAGGTCTGGTGCCCTCTTCTGGCGTGCGGGCATACATGGAGGCAGAATGTTGTATACATAATAAATAAATCTTTAAAAAAAACGCACACTAGTGAATTAATAGAACAATTGAAAACTTTAGAACAAAAAGAAGCAAACTCACCTAAGAGAACTAGAAGGCAGGAAATAATCAAATTGAGAGCTGAAATCAACAAAATAGAAACAAAGAAAACAATACAAAGAATCAATGAAACAAAGAGTTGGTTCTTCGAGAAAATCAACAACATAGACAAACCTTTATCCAAACTAACCAAAAGGCAGAGAGAGAATATCCAAATTAACAAAATCAGAAATGAAAAGGGGGACATAACAACAGACACGGAGGAAATACAGAGGATCATCAGGTCATATTTTGAAAACCTGTACTCCACAAAATTGGAAAACTTAAAGGAAATTGTCAACTTTCTGGATAAATATCACTTACCAAAATTAAATCAAGACCAGATAAGCAAATTAAACAGACCTATAACTGCTGAAGAAATGGAAACAGTCATCAAAAGTCTCCCAACCAAAAAGAGCCCAGGACAAGATGGTTTCAGCTCAGAATTCTACAAGACTTTCAAAGAGGAACTAATACCAATACTCCTCAAATTATTCCACACACTAGAAACATAGGGAACATTGCCAAACTCTTTTTTTATGAGACTACAATTACCCTGATACCCAAACCACAGAAAGACAATACCAAGAAAGAGAATTACAGACCAATCTCACTCATGAACATTGATGCAAAAATACTAAATAAAATACTAGCAAATAGAATCCAAGAACACATCAGAACCATCATCCACCATGGCCAAGTCGGCTTCATCCCACAGGTGCAGGGATGGTTCAACATACGAAAATCCACCATATAAACAAGCCGAAAAATAAAAACCACATGATCATCTCATTAGATGCCGAAAAAAGCATTTGACAAAATACAACATCCCTTCATGATAAAGGTCTTGGAGAGAGCAGGCATACAAGGAACATACCTAAACATAATTAAAGCAAGCCAACAGCCAACATCAAACTAAATGGAGAGAAACTCCCAGCAATTCCACTGAAATCAGGAACAAGACAAGGTTGTCCTCTCTCCATACCTATTCAATATAGTTCTTGAGGTCCTAGCTAGAACAATAAGACACCAAAAGGAGATCAAGGGGATACAAATTGGAAAAGAAGAAGTCAAACTCTCACTGTTTGCTGATGATATGATAGTTTACATAAGTGAACCCAAAAATTCTACCAAAGAACTTCTACAACTCATAAACACATTCAGCAATGTAGCAGGATACAAGATTAACTAAAAAAAATCAGTAGCCCTCCTGTACACAGATGATAAAAGGGCTGAGGAAGAAATCAGAAAATCAAAACCCTTCACAATAGCCACAAATAGCATAAAATATCTCGGAGTAACTCTAACCAAACAAGTGGAAGACTTATATGACAGGAACTTGAAATCTTTGAAGAAAGAAATTGAAGAAGACACCAGAAAGTGGAAAGACCTCCCATGCTCTTGGGTAGGCAGAATTAATATAGTAAAAATGGCAATCCTACTGAAAGCAATCTACAGATTCAACACAATGCCATTCAAAATCCCAACAAAATTCTTCAAAGACCTTGAAAGAACGATACTCAACTTCATTTGGAAAAGCAAAACACCCAGGATAGCCAAAACAATCCTGGGTAACAAAAGAACTTCTGGAGGCATCACAATCCCTGACTTCAAACTATACTACAGAGCTACAGTACTGAAAACAGCCTGCTACTGGTATAAGAACAGACAGGAGGACAAATGGAACCAAATAAAAGACCCAGATATCAATCCACACATCTTCGAACACCTGATATTTGATAAAGAACAAAAAAATATCAAATGGAAAAAAGAAAGCATATTCAACAAGTGGTGCTGGCATAACTGGATATCAACATGTGGAAAAATGAAAATAGACCCATATCTATCACCATGCACAAAACTCAAGTCCAAATGGATCACAGAACTCAACATAAAGCCAGCCACACTGAACCTTATAGAAGAGAAAGTGGGAAGTACACTTGAATGCACTGGAACAGGGAACCACTTCCTAACTAGAACCCCAGCAGCACAGACACTGAGAGAAACAATTAATAAATGGGACCTCCTGAAACTGAAAAGCTTCTGTAAAGCAAAGGACATGGTCAACAAGACAAAACGACAGCCTACAGAATGGGAAAAGATCTTCACTAACCCCACATCAGACAGAGGTCTGATCTCCAAAATATACAAAGAACTCAAGAAATTGGATACCAAAAAATCAAATAATCCAATAAAAAAAATGGAGTACAGACCTAAACAGAGAACTCTCAACAGAGGAATCTAAAATGGCTGAAAGACACTTAAGGAAATGTTCAACATCCTTAGTCATTAGAGAAATGCAAATCAAAACAACTCTGAGATTCCATCTTACACCTGTAAGAATGGCCAAGATCAAAAACACTGATGACAACTTATGCTGGAGAGGCTATGGAGAAAAGGGAACAACACTTCTGCACTGCTGGTGGGAATACAAGCTGGTACAACCCCTTTGGATGTCAGTTCAGTGTGGCGATTTCTCAGAAAATTAGGAAACAACCTTCCTGAAAACCCACTAACACCACTTTTAGGTATATATCCAAAGGATGCTCAATCATGCCACAAGGACATGTGCTCAAGTATGTTCATAGCAGCTTTGTTTGTCATAGCCAGAAACTGGAAACAACCTAAATGCCCCTCGATTGAAGAATGGAAAAAAATGTGATACATTTACACAATGGAGTACTACACAGCAGAAAAAAATAACGACAGCTTAAATTTTGCAAGAAAATGGATGGAACTAGAAAGCATTATTTTGAGTGAGGTAACCCAGACACAGAAAGACAATTATCATGTGTACTCACTCATAGGTGGCTTATAAAGCAAAGAAAACCAGCCTACAAACCACAATCCCAGAGAACTTAGACAACAATGAGGACACTAAAAGAGACTTACATAGATATAATCTACATGGGAAGTAGAAAGGATAAAAAGACAAGATCTCCTGAGTAAATTGGGAGCATGGGGACCTTGGGGGAGGGTTGAAGGGGAAAGGGGAGAGGCGGGGAGGAGAGCAGAGAAAAATGTAGAGCTCAATAAATATCATGAAAAAAAGAAAAGTAAAGGCACCAGGGATGGTGGCATGTGCCTTTAATCCCAGTGCTCCTGAGGCAGAGCCATGATGATCTCTGAGTTCAAGGCCTGCCTGGTCTACAGAGTGAGTTCCAGGATAGCCACAGATACACAGAGAAAGTGAAAAGAAGAAGAGGAGCAGGAGGAGGTGAAGGAGAAAAAGAGGCCTTTCCTTTCCTTTCCTTTCCTTTCCTATCTATGACTTTGTAACACTTTTCATCATTTAGAAAATACTAGGTCACAGGGATATGGCAGATCTTTCTCTTTTTTTTTTTTTTTTTTTGGTTTTTCAAGACAGGGTTTCTCTGTGGCTTTGGAGCCTGTCCTGGAAATAGCTCTGTAGACCTGGTTGGCCTTGAACTCACAGAGATCTGCCCGCTCTGCCTCCCAAGTGTTGGGACTAAAGGCGTGTGCCACCACAACCCGCCTATGGCAGATCTTTCTAATGTTAGCAAATTTCATTACGTATGAAAATTACATTGAGGGTCTGGAGAGATGGCAGTGTGTTCGAGTGCTTTCTGTGCAAGTACAGGGATCCAAGTTCCTATGCTAATATCCATGTTAAAAAGTGGGCATGGGACCAGGCCCTGGTGGTACACGCCTTTAATCCCAGCACCGGGGAAGCAGAGGCAGGCCTATCTCTGTGAGTTCGAGGTCAGCCTGGTCTACAAGAGCAAGTTCCAGGACAGGCTCCAAAACAAACAAACAAAAAAAAAAATGGATGTGGCTGTGCAAATTCTGTAATGGTAAAAGTAAAAAAAGTAAAATGGCTCTGTTCCCTGTGGGGCGGCAGCGGCTAGTGTTAGGAATTTTCCTAATGTGAGCTCTCTGCTGATGCAAAAATACCAATAAAGCCAAATCATCACAAGCCAAATATAAAATATCCAGGTTTAATGGGATTTTTTTGCGCTCTCGGGTGGCACTGAGGGGGAGCCAGGAAGCTGCAAACATGACCAATGGGAGGGAGACCACAAGGGATCTTGGGGCGGGGAGGGAAGCAGTTTAAATAGACTGGGGGCAGTAGTCAAGATTTTGGCGGGCTGTCTTGACCCTACTCCAGGGAGGGGTCAAGGCTTGGCGGGCACAGGGACAGGGACTCCAAAGATGGAGGCCAGAGACCAGGACTTGGGACTTTCAGCCAGCAGGCCATGAGACCACAGCAGGCCACAAAGGCAGCCAGTCCCAGCAAGAAGCCCCTGAGTGGCCCGTAGGACTTGAGGGCCAACGGGTCCTAGGCAGGGAGCAATGTGGGGGGTGAGACCTTGGCAGGGCAGCCAGTCCCACAAGGAGCCACAGCCAAGGCAGATGAGAGACAGACAGATAGGCACATCATGCAGAGTGAGGTTGGAAGGAAGGCAGAGCTTGTCTCTTAAAAGGGACAGGACAGATCATTACAAATACCTGCAACTCTAAGCACTATGTAGGGAAGGGACATTGCATTGAAGCTTAATGACCACCAGCCTACCACTGGGTTCAGTGAGACACTCAAAAGAATAATACAGAATGCAATAAAGACTTGAGGCATCCTCCTTTCACCTCTGCGTGCAGACACACACACATAAATAAATATTACATAAAAAGCTTTTCTGTTCATAAGTAATGAACTTTCTGAGAATGAATCCAGAAGAAAATATAGTTCACTCATATCATTAAAAAATGAATCCTCAGAATAAACCCGATGAAGGCAGTAAGATGCATCTATATGCCACAGACTCAATGACATTCCTACCAAAATTCCAATGATATTTCACAGAATTAGAAAAAAATCATAAAATTCATATGGACTCAAAGAAAACACCCATAGTAGCCAAAGTAATCAGAGGCAGAAAGAACAATACTGTAGACATCATAACCTGACTTCAGTTTTTACTTCAGAAACACAGCAACAAAAACAACACATAGACCACTAGAATAGACCCTGGAATCCACATGACCAACCACCTAATGCTTGATGGAAGTGTCAAAAACAAACATCAAAGGGCCATCAGCATGGACCAGCAGACAGTCAAGCTTGCTGTGCAATCCCTGGAATTCAGATAAAGGGAGGAGAGAGCTGATTCCTCAGGCTGGCCTTGGACCGCCACGGGAATGCTGTGGCACATATTCCCTCAAGCACATCTCTCTCACACACACCCACAGTGATAAATAAAATTTAAAAATGTAAAAATGGATTCAACTCTAGATTTTGCTCACATATATACCCCTTCTCTATAGGCAAATTAATAGTAAACTAGATCAGGCCATCAGAGAATCTAGTGGATGATTGTGATAGAACCTGAAGATTATTTCCACACTGACAGATGAGACAGGAGGCTCCCCAGTTTGAGGACAGCCTGAGACATACAAGGAGAGCCTGTCTGAAAGCAGTAATATCTGTTCTCTTAGACTGGAGAGAGAAATCAAAAGCCAAGAGCACTTGTTCATATATAGGACCCAGGTTCAATTCCCAGCACTCACATCATAGCTCACAACCAGTCATTCATAATTACAGTTCCAGGAAATCTGATGCTCTCTGTGGGCACCAAGCCATACATGGTGCACATACATACATGAACACATACATACATGCAGGCAAAATTCCCATACACATAAAAATAAACTTAGAACATAATTGTTCCTTCAGAACTGGAAAAGAAAAGGTTCTGCTTTTCTGCAGTTACTAATTATTAGAATATCTTTTAAAAATTAAATAGTATTATTTGTGTTATTGTGAGTTTAAAAAAAACGAATTTTGCCGGGTGGTGGTGGCGCACGCCTTTAATCCCAGCACTTGGGAGGCAGAGGCAGGCGGATCTCTGTGAGTTCTAGACCAGCCTGGTCTACAAGAGCTAGTTTTCATGTGTATGGGTATTTTACCTGCATGTTTGTGCACCATATTTGTGTCTGGAGCCTGCAGAGGTCAGAAGAGAGCACTAGATCCTTTGGACCTGGAACTATAGGGCAGATGTAAACCACCATGTAGGTGCTGGAAAGTAAACCCAGGTCCTCTGCAAAAGCAACAAATGCTCTCTATTGTTGAGCTATCTCTAAGCCTCACAAGGTATTAGCTTTAAAGCTTTTTCCCCCCTGGTTTTTCGAGATAGGGTTTCTCTGTATAACAGCCCTGGCTATCCTGGAACTAGCTCTTGTAGTCCAGGCTGGCCTCAAACTCACAGAGATCCACCTACCTCTGCCTCCTGAGTGCTGGGATTAAAGGCGTGCACCACCCCCACCCGGCTAAAGGTTGATTTTTATGTGTGTATGTCCCGTGAGTGAAGATGCCAGTGGAGGCCAGAACAGAGAGTTAGGTGGTTGTGAGCCACCTGACATGGGTGGCTGCTGGGAACCAAGGTCTGGTCTTCTGCAAGGGCAGCATTCATTCTTAGCAGTCAAGTCTCCTTTCCAGCCATAGAGATTATTTCTAAAGGAGGAAAGACTTGGGATGTGGAGGTGGAATGATAGGGAGTTCAACCCTGTAGTAGGAGGAGGTCGCTAGTTAGTTCCCAGCCACTTAGCCCTGAAATAATCACACAGAAACTATATTGTTTAAATCACCGCTTGGCCCATTAGCTCTACCTTCTTATTGGCTAACTCTTACATATTAATTTAATTCATTTCTATTAATCTGTGTATCGCCACATGGCTGTGGCTTACTGGGGAATGTTCCGGCGTCCGTCCATCTCTGGCGGCTACATAGCTTCTCTCTGACTCTGCCTCCTTTCTCCGAGCATTCAGTTTAGTTTTCTCTGCCTAGCTCTGTTCCCCTATAGCTTTGCTATAGGCCCAAAGCAGTTCCTTTATTCATCAGTGGTAATCACAGCACATGGAGGGAAATCCCACATCAAAAACCTGCCTCAAAAAACCTGACAAAAGATAGACACTAAATAGTATGGACAGAAAGGCAAATAGTCAGTCATCAGTCCTGGCTCTGCTTATAGCCTGGAAAGTCTTAGTCAAGACACTTAAGCTTCTTAGAATGCTAAATTTAAGCTTTTGGGGATGCTAAATTTCTCTTTCAATGAAGCTGCCCTCCAGAAAGCTACCTAAACTGGGCATAGGAGCATGTGCTTTGTACTTTCAAGTACAAAAAGGGAGGCTTCAAGTTTAAGGCTAGCTTTAGCAAATAGTAAGACTAGACTGTGGTTGTTTTTGTTTTGTTTTGTTGGTTTTATGAGACAGGGTTTCTCTGTGTAGCTTTGGAGCCTGTCCTGGAACTAGCTCTTGTAGACCAAGCTGGCCTTGAACTCACAGAGATCCGCCTGCATCTGCCTCCTGAGTGCTGGGATTAAAGGTGTGCGCCACCACCGCCCAGCAACCGTGGTTGTTTTTTGTTTTGTTTTGTTTTTGTTTCTTTGAGACAGGGTTTCTGTGTAGCTCTAGCTGTCCTGGAACTCACTCTGTAGACAAGGTTGACCTCGAACTCACAGAGATCCACCTGCCTCCGCCTCCCAAGTGCTGGGATTAAAAGTGTGCACCCCTATCTCAAAGCAAGCACAACACTTTTTATGTTTGTGATATACAGTTTATTCTTAAAGTGGTATTTTCTAAAGGTGTTTTAATTTTTTTTAGATTCATTGATTTTTATTTTTTGTGTATGGGTGATTTATGCATATGTGTATATGCCTATATATGTGCCTGGTGCCCATGGAGGGCAGAGAGGGCATCAGATTCCCTGGAACTGAAATCAGATATTTGTGAACCACTGTATGGGTGCCATTAATCCCACCCATTGAGAATAAGACCACTACCACAGTTTAAACCAAATTTGAAACAAGCTTTAATTAAATACTGGCCAGCTTGATGAACTCTCTCTGCCAGGTCCAGAGACCTGAGTTTCCAGAAAATGACTAAGAATCACTCCTTCCGAAGGCTTAAAAAGGCCACCATATTTCCCATCAGGTCCAATCAGAAGCAAGCATATATCCTGATGTATTTCCTGCCTTCCCACGTCTCACCTACCTCCAATTGGGCAAGTGTCCATTTCTTGCTCACGTGCCTCCTGCCCAGTGTAGATGGGTCAACCAAACATAGGACAAATAGGAATTAATTTTTTTCTTTTGTTTTGTTTTGTTTTTTCGAGACAGGGTTTTTCTGTAGCTTTGGAGTCTGTCCTGGAACTAGCTCTTGTAGACCAGGCTGGTTTCAAAATCACAGAGATCCGCCTGCGCCTGCCTCTGCCTCCCGAGTGCTGGGATTAAAGGCATGCGCCACCACCGCCAGGCGAGGACAAGTAGGAATTAATCTTAACTGCAAGCAGAACTCTTAACCTGGAAGGTGTATTTTTCCTGTTTTGGTCTCACGTTGCTGGGTCCTCTGTGAGATCAACAAGTGCTCCTAGGGCCGGGTGGCACACCACCCAGTACTCCGGAGGCAGAGGCAGGCAGATCTCTGTGAGTTCGAGGCCAGCCTGGTCTACAACAGCTAGTTCCAGGACAGGCTCCAAAGATACAGCTATTGCTGGGCAGTGGTGGCACATGCGTTTAATCCCAGCACTCGGGAGGCAGAGGCAGATGGATCTCTATGAGTTCTAGGCCAGACTGGTCTACAAGAGCTAGTTCCAGGATAGACTCTAAAGCTACAGAGAAACCCTGTCTCGAAAAAACAAACAAACAAAAAGAAACAAGTGCTCTAACTCTTAAGCCAACTCTTTAGCCCTTGTTTTTTTTTTTTTTTTTTTTTTTTTTTTTTTTTTTTTGATTCAGGGTCTCCTTCTATAGCACAGATAGGACTGTCACTCACTGTGTAGCCTAGTGGCCTGTGGCAGAGGTGCTACTGCCCCCCCCAAGATTAAGCAGGAAGAATACAAAGCCTAACAGATATCTATCAGCACTGACCTTGTTAGAAGGTTAGAGAAAACAGGAACCTATTAACATAGACAGGGCAAAAGGCCAACAGATCTGCAGCTTGAGGCTAGGATTCAGCACTTCTTCCTTAAAAACCCACCTGATTTAAGGTGACTATTTTGGGGGATTTTAAGGAATCCTTGGGTTCCATTTCATTTTCTCCTTGGATTTGTAGGCCTCCAACACACACTCTGTCTTTTTTTTTTTTTTTTTTTTTTTTTTTTTTTTTTTTTTTTTTTTTTTTTTTTTT